>NC_069464.1:75061-98232 GCF_026875155.1 Cherax quadricarinatus
GACATTTTCGGGTCATGTTCTTCTAGGCGGAATATTGTTGACACAAACGCACCTTCAAGAGGTGAAATTGCCGACCTAGAAATGTACAGAGAACCTTCATGGCGCACATAACGGAGATAAAACACCTCAATTACTGGAGCGCTTGAGGTTCCTAAACCTGTATTTCCTGGAACGCAGGAGGGAGAGATACATGATTATATACACCTGGAAAATCCTAGAGGGACTAGTACCGAACTTGCACACGAAAATCACTCACTTCGAAAGCAAAAGACTTGGCAGACGATGCAACATCCCCCCAATGAAAAGCAGGGGTGTCACTAGCACGTTAAGAGACCATACAATATGTGTCAGGGGCCCGAGAGTGTTCAACTGCCTCCCAGCACACATAAGGGGGATTACCAACAGACCCCTTGCAGTCTTCAAGCTGGCACTGGACAAGCACCTAAAGTCAGTTCCTGATCAGCCGGGCTGTGGCTCGTACGTTGGTTTGCGTGCAGCCAGCAGCAACAGCCTGGTTGATCAGGCTCTGATCCACCAGGAGGCCTGGTCACAGACCGGGCGGCAGGGGCGTTGACCCCCGGAACTCTATCCAGGTAAACTCCATGTAATATACTAGGGAGCCACTGTAGTATACACTGTACACTATGTATACTCAATGTTATCAGGGAGACTTTCTTTCCTCTGACACGATAAGTTAGCTTCAGAGTCATTAGGATTGCAAACAGTTCAGTTTGCAATGTAGACGCCCTGTTGTTAATTCTTATGCCTAGTTCAACAAGTTTATTATCGTTTTTAACTAGGAAGGTGGCAACAAGAGCAGATGCAGCCCTGCCAGAAGACTTCTGTTTAGATCCATCAGTGTATGTAACTTGTGATAACTTATTACTACCAGCTAGGCGAGAAATTTCTTCTTGAGCACCTATCCGAACACACTATTCCTAGCTCCAACCAACCCAACAGAAGTCTCGCTCATCAACACCCTTAAAAACAAGGAAGGAGGCATAAACAACTTGCCAACTTTCATGTACAAAAAACTTCACAAGTATTATCACCAATTATTGCAACACTCTTTAACAAATCCATTGAATCCTCTACCTTTCCAGCAAATCTCAAAACAGCGAGGGTCACCTCGATCCACAAAAGAGGTGACCAAGCAGACTTGCATAACTATTGACCAATATCTAACTTACCACTGCTCTCTAAAATCTTTGAAAAATTAATTCATAGACGGATGTAATCCTACCTCATCTCACACAACATACTAAACCCCTGTCAGTTTGGATTCACGAATAATAAAAGCACAATTGATGCTATCATACACATGCTAGAACTAATATATACCGCCCTCGAGAAGAAAGAAGTCCCACTGGGAATTTTCATTGATTTACGTAAAGCTTTTGATACAGTCAACCATGAATTGCTGCACACTAAATTAACACATTATGGTATAAGAGGCCATTCCCTCAACTACCTAAAGTCATACCTTAGTAACAGAAGCCAGTACGTGTACGAAAATGGTGCAAACTCTTCCACACAAGCAATCACAGTAGGAGTCCCACAGGAAAGTGTCCTTGGATCTTTCTCATCTTCATCAATGACTTACCGAATGCATCACAGCTACTCAAACCCATATTATTTGCAGATGACGCTACATACGTCTTCTCCCACCCAAACCCAGTCATACTCGCCAACACAGTAAATGCTGAATTGCAGAAAATATCTACCTGGATGATGACCAATAAACTTACCCTAAATACTGACAATCCCTATTTCATTCAGTTTGGAACCAGAGCTGCAAATGTTCTACTTAACATAACACTAAATGGATCACCCATCACAAGACTCACAGAGGGAAATTCCTAGGAATCCACCTTGACAGTAGCCTGAAATTTCAGACACATATACAACAAATTTCCAAGAAAATCTCTAAGACTGTAGACATACTATCAAAGATATGGTACTATGTTCCACAATCAGCTCTCCTGGCACTGTATCATTCACTCATGTACCCTTATCTCACATATGGAATTTGTACATGGGGATCGACAACATTAAATCACCTAAGACCACTAATAACCCAGCAAAAGCCTGCAGTCGGAATGATAACAAATTTCCACTCCCGACAGCATACTCCACCAATATTCAGAAGTCTAAATCTGCTCACCATAAAGAACATCCATACTTATTCATGTACCTACTACATACATAGAACAATACACACAAACATAAACCCTCAACTCAAACTTCTCCTCACCAACCTTAACAGGACACACGACATAACACAAGACACAGGTCTCTTTTTGATGTGCACTGTGTAAAAACTTTATGCACATAAAGTGCCCCAAATTCTGGAATTCATTACCAGAAGATATTAAAGTAACCCGGTCTGAAAATCGATTTAAGACTTTTCTAAAAAACCACGTACTCACCCTACACTAAATAATGAACACTCACTATTTACCTTTACCAATAAATGTCCTAATTACTTAAAACTTAAAACTTCAAGATTACATATAGTAAATTGATCATCTTCTTATGTTATTCATTGTATGCTACAAATTTGTACAACTATAATTCTTCATAACTGAAATGTTCAAATTTCATTGTTTAAAATGCTCAGCTGTACTTCATATTGTAAATTGTTTACTGTAATTTTTACCACTGAATATATCATTGCTTAGTTAATCTTAAGTTAATTTTAAGCCTGCACATAATGCTCTGCATACAACCTCTTCAAGGGGGGCTCCTTGTCGTGGTGAAGAGACTCTTGGTCTGAGGAATTAGACCTGTCGGTCTCATTCCTCAGACTGAACCTAATTATCCCCAATCCCCTCTTTCCTATCCCATCCTCCCTGTTTTCCTTTCCTCCTCCTCCTCCTCCCTACCCCTCCCTTTTACCCTTCCTCTTTTCGGCCTTTGGAATTTTTCCCACAGGCACGCTAGTTCCTAGGTAGGGGAAAGGGTACCAGGGTCCATCCCATTCCATTGAGGTTCTTGGCGGTGGCGTAGTTTGCCGTGGAATCTGGATCGACTGGGGATGTCCCGATTCCTCTCCGGTATCCCAGAGGGTGGCTTTGGGTGTCTTTCGGGCGACAGGTGTATCTCTGCAAGCCACCTTTCGGATTCTGGGGGTGGTGGCCGAAGGAGGTATGCTTTGTGGTGGATATCCAGCCGCCCTCTCTTTTGTCCACCGAGGTAGCTCAGCAGATGTGAGGTTGCTATTCCAGATTGCTGGTTTACTGGCATGAAGGGAAGGGTATGACACGGGTTTACCTGGAGTTTACCTGGAGAGAGTTCCGGGGGTCAACGCCCCCGTGGCCCGGTCTGTGACCAGGCCTCCTGATGGATCAGAGCCTGATCAACCAGGCTGTTACTGCTGGCTGCACGCAATCCAACGTACAAGCCACAGCCCTGCTGGTCAGGTACCGACTTTAGTTGCTTGTCCAGTGCCTGCTTGAAGACAGCCAGCTGTCTATTGGTAATCCCCTTATGTATGCTGGGAGGCAGTTGAACAGTCTCGGGCCCCTGACACTTACTGTATTGTCTCTTAACGTGCTAGCGACACCCCTGCTCTTCATTGGGGGGATGTTGCATCATCTGCCGAGTCTTTTGCTTTCGTTGTGAATGATTTTCGTGTACTAGTCCCTCTAGGATTTTTCCAGATGTACATAATCATGTATCTCTCTCGCCTGCAGTCCAGGGAATACAGGTTCAGGAACTTGAGGTATTTTATCTCCGTTATGTGTGCCGTGAAGGTTCTCTGTACATTTTCTAGGTCACCAATTTCACCTGCCTTGAAAGGAGCTGTTAGTGTGCAGCAATATTCCAGCCTAGATAGAACAAGTGGCCTGAAGAGTGTCCATGCTGCATCTGCGCTACTTGCGGTGCTGAGGTTCTCTTGGGCGTGGAGGGAGATTTCTGGCTCTTTCATTCCTCCTGAGAACTATTCCTCCCCGCTACCCCCTTTTTTTATTCTTTTTTTATTTTCTTTACTTCTTTCGTTTTTTCTTAAAAACAAAAAGAAGAGAAATAACCTAACCATGGAGAACCCAGTCCATGAACCTACTACCCCCGGGCCCCTTCTTGATACCGCACCCCATTCTGATCCTGCCTCATTTTTTGACCACTCTTCGGACACTCCTGATGCCCCTGTACCTCTTTCTGGTGCTGTTTCCTCACCTGCTTCAGGTACCGGGGTTTTGACTGACTCCTTCAATTTGTCTGACCTCTGGGGAGGTCTCATTGTGACTCACGTGGCCTTCAGTTGGAGGCTTTTCTCGCTTCTCACCCCC
Organism: Cherax quadricarinatus; assembly: GCF_026875155.1. Classification (NCBI taxonomy): domain Eukaryota; kingdom Metazoa; phylum Arthropoda; class Malacostraca; order Decapoda; family Parastacidae; genus Cherax; species Cherax quadricarinatus. The sequence goes on from NC_069464.1 coordinate 79,354, forward strand.
TCCATGTTTTAAATACGGGTACCCTCACCCATTTTGATCCTCGTACTCATACTCTCTCTTGCATCGATCTCTCGGTCTGCTCTTCCTCCACTGCACTAGACTTCGCCTGGTCTGTTCTACCGGACTTACATGACAGCGAACACTTTCCAATCATTCTTACTTCTTCATATTCACCACCTCTTCGTAGCCCCTGCTGGCAGTTTGATCGAGCAAACTGAGACCTTTACTAGCAACTAATTGCTTTTAGTGAGGTTCCTTCTTCACCTTCCATTGATGAACTTTTACACCTCTTCTCGACATCATTTCTAACCGCAGCTTCTCATTCAATCCCTCAAACCTCAGGCAGGCATTCTCAGAAGTGTGTGCCATGGTGGTCTCTTGCATGTGCTCAGGCAGTACCATTTGAAACGCGCTGTGTGGGGCAGGTACCAGTACAATAGAACCCCAGAGAGACTTCTTGATTTTAAGCAGAAGCGAATGGTCGCTTGCCATGATGCTAAACGCACTTGCTGGTGAGATTGTTTCCACCATCACCTCGGCTTCCTCTATGAGTGCAGTCTGGAAAAAAGTACAGAAACTGAGTGGTAAATACTCTCCTGACCCGGCTTCTGTTTTGCAGGTTGCCGGTGTTGATATAGCAAACTCTCTTGACATTGCCATTGAAATTAGCAATCATCTGGTCCGTATTTATCAGGGGCTCCATCTATGCCCCTCGTTTCTTTCCTCAAAGTCTGCCAGAGAGTTAGCACCCTTGGACTTTTCTTCTCACATTGAAGAACTGTATAATGTGCTTTTTACACTTCAGGAACTGGAGGCGACACTCTCAACTTGCCGATCATCGGCAGCTGGGCCTGACGACATTCATATTCGAATGTTACAACATTTACATCAATCAGCCCTTGTAGTCCTCTTACACTCTTCAATCTTATTTGGTCAGAAGGAGTTCTCCCCCAGCTGTGGAAATCTGCCATTGTTCTCCCGTTCTGCAAACCGGGTACTACGGGACATGATGCCTCCCACTATCGTCCCATTGCTCCTACCAGTGCAGTTTGCAAAGTGATGGAACGTCTGGTAAATCGATGTTTAATGTGGTAATTAGAGACACACAACAGTCTCTCCACTAGTCAATATGGCTTTCATGAGGGCCATTCTACTATAGACCCCTTACTATGCTTGGATACATATGTTTGTAATGCCTTTGCGAATAACCACTCAGTTATTGCCATATTTTTTTACCTCGAGAAGGCATATGATGCAACTTGGAGGTATAATATTTTGGCCCAAGCCCACTCCTTAGGCCTCCGAGGCAATCTACCATCCTTCCTTAAAAACTTTTTAACTGACAGACATTTCCGTGTTCGGGGTAATAATGTGCTCTCCCCGGACTTTGTCCAAGCTGAGGGTGTCCTTCAGGGATGTCTTCTGAGCACAACACTTTTTCTCCTTGCTATAAATGATTTGGCATCTAGTCTTCCATCCAATATTTGGTCAACACTCTATGTTGATGACCAGTGCAGGTACTGACTGTCACCTCATTACAGTTTCTCTCCAGCAAGCGGTCGACTGTGTTTCCAATTGGGCCACCACGCATGGGTTTAAATTTTCCAGTACCAAAACTCATCAAATTACTTTCACTAGATGCTCTGTCATCTCCGATCATCCTTTGTACCTCTATGGCTCACATATCCCTGAACGCGATACAGTCAGGTTTCTAGGCCTTCTCTTTGACCGTAGGTTACCTTGGAAACCTCACATTACCTCTCTGAAGGCAACTTGCCACAACCGGCTGAACCTTCTTAAAACCCTTTCTCATCTTTCATGGGGAGCTGATCGTTGAACTCTCCTTCGCCTACATTCATCCCTCATTTTTTCGAAACTCGATTATGGTGATCAGATCTATTCAGCGGCTTCTTCTACTACTCTCTCGAGCCTTAATCCCATCCATCACCAGGGATTACGTTTGTGCCTTGGTGCTTTTTGCTCTTCCCCTGTTGAGAGCCTCTATGCAGAAGCGAATATTCCATCCTTGTCCGATCACCATGATGCCCATTGCCTTCGCTATTATGTTCATTCTCATGATCTCCACAATCCTTCCATATATAGAATAGTCCCCAATGTTAGTAGACATTCTTTATTTGTTCGTCACCCCTGTTTGCTCCATCCCTTTTCTCTTCGACTACATTTGCTCTTGTCTTCCATTCAGTTACCACCTTTCTATGTTCATGTAGCATCTCACTTTTCCCTGCCCTCCCTGGGAAGTTCCAGCTGTCCAAGTCTGTTCTTTCTCACTCCCTTGCACTAAAGCCCAACTGCCTATGGTAGTTTCCCGCTCTCATTTTCTTGACCACTTCTGCTCTTATTCTCATGCCATCGCAGTGTACACAGATGGCTCTAAGTCTTCTGATGGCATCGGATTCACAGCAGTGTTTCCAGACAGTGTCGTGCGAGGACATTTACTATTCTCAGCTAGTATTTTTACAGCTGAATTGTATGCCATTCTTGCAGAAGTTATCCATATTGCATCTATGCCTGTGTCATCGTCTCCGCTCTACTACTCTCAATTTACCTTCCTCTTGCTGATGGACCCTCCTTTAATCCTGACTCTCTCATTGACTTCTTGATAACAACTGATTTACTCCACAAACTCTGATGATGATACCTTTCACACTCCCCTCAGCCCTTTCTACCTCAATCTCTTGCTACCCTCTACCCCTGTACTGTCCACTGCCCCACTGTTCTCCATACCCTACTAATTATCCCTCTCCCTTCTGCCACCTGATACCCTCGCTTCCTTCCTGCCCTGCAGTGCTGCATAGCCCTTGTGGTTTAGTGCTTCCTTTTGATTATAATAATAATAATAATCTGCATACAAGGGGCTTTTGACATGTACACCCAACTACTATAATTCAAGAACATAAGAAAGGAGGAACACTGCAGCAGGCCTGTTGGCCCATACTAGGCAGGTCCTTCACAACCCATCCCACTAACAAAACATTTGCCCAACCCAATTTTCAATGCCACCCACGAAATAAGCTCTGATAACTCTATCCACTCTCATATGCAAGTCCCACTCAAATCCAACCCCTCTCATGTATTTATCCAACCTAAATATGAAACTACCCAAGGTTTTAGCCTCAATAACCCAGCTAGGTAGACTGTTCCACTCATCAACTACCCTATTTCCAAACCAATAGTTTCCTATATCCTTTCTAAATCTAAGCTTGTCTAATTTGAATCCATTACTGCGGGTTCTCTCCTGGAGAGATATCCTCAAGACTTTATTTATATCCCCTTTATTAATACCCATCTTCCACTTATACACTTCGATCTTGTCTTCCCTCTTATTCGTTTAACAAGAGAATGTAATTTAAGAGTCTTCAATCTTTCTTCATAAGGAAGATTTCTAATGCTGTGTATTAATTTAGTCATTCTACGCAGAATGTTTTCTAACGAATTTAATGTCCATTCTGTAATATGGAGACCAGAACTGAGCTGCATAATCTAGGTGAGGCCTTACTAATGATGTACAAAGCTGTAATATAACCTCTGAACTTCAGTTTACCTGGAGTTTACCTGGAGAGAGTTCCGGGGGTCAACGCCCCCGCGGCCCGGTCTGTGACCAGGCCTCCTGGTGGATCAGAGCCTGGTCAACCAGGCTGTTACTGCTGGCTGCACGAAAACCAACGTACGAGCCACAGCCCGGCTGGTCAGGAACCGACTTTAGGTGCTTGTCCAGTGCCAGCTTGAAGACTGCCAGGGGTCTGTTGGTAATCCCCCTTATGTATGCTGGGAGGCAGTTGAACAGTCTCGGGTCCCTGACACTTATTGTATGGTCTCTTAACGTGCTAGTGACACCCCTGCTTTTCATTGGGGGGATGTTGCATCGTCTGCCAAGTCTTTTGCTTTCGTAGTGAGTGATTTTCGTGTACAAGTTCGGTACTAGTCCCTCTAGGATTTTCCAGGTGTATATAATCATGTATCTCTCCCGCCTGCGTTCCAGGGAATACAGGTTCAGGAACCTCAAGCGCTCCCAGTAATTGAGGTGTTTTATCTTCGTTATGCGCGCCGTGAAGGTTCTCTGTACATTTTCTAGGTCAGCAATTTCACCTGCCTTGAAAGGTGCTGTTAGTGTGCAGCAATATTCCAGCCTAGATAGAACAAGTGACCTGAAGAGTGTCATCATGGGCTTGGCATCCTCGTTTTGAAGGTTCTCATTATCCATCCTGTCATTTTTCTAGCAGATGCGATCGATACAATGTTATGGTCCTTGAAGGTGAGATCCTCCGACATGATCACTCCCAGGTCTTTGACGTTGGTGTTTCGCTCTATTTTGTGGCCAGAATTTGTTTTGTACTCTGATGAGATTTAATTTCCTCGTGTTTACCATATCTGAGTAATTGAAATTTCTCATCGTTGAACTTCATATTGTTTTCTGCAGCCCACTGAATGATTTGGTTGATGTCCGCCTGGAGCCTTGCAGTGTCTGCAATGGAAGACACTGTCATGCAGATTCGGGTGTCATCTGCAAAGGAAGACACGGTGCTGTGGTGACATCCTTGTCTATGTCAGATATGAGGATGAAGAGCAAGATGGGAACGAGTACTGTGCCTTGTGGAACAGAGCTTTTCACCGTGCCTGCCTCGGACTTTACTCTGTTGACTACTACTCTCTGTGTTCTGTTAGTGAGGAAATTATAGATCCATCGACCGACTTTTCCTGTTATTCCTTTAGCACGCATTTGTGCGCTATTATGCCATGGTCACACTTGTCGAAGGCTTTTGCAAAGTTGTATATATTACATCTGCATTCTTTTGTCTTCTAGTGCATCTAGGACATTGTCGTAGTGATCCAATAGTTGAGACAGACAGGAGCGACCTGTTTCTAAACCCATGTTGCCCTGGGTTGTGTAACTGATGGGTTTCTAGATGGGTGGTGGTCTTGCTTCTTAGGACTCTTTCAAAGATTTTTATGATATGGGATGTTAGTGCTATCGGTCTGTAGTTCTTCACTGTTGCTTTACTGCCCCCTTTGTGGAGTGGGGCTATGTCTGTTGTTTTTAGTAACTGTGGGACGACCCCCGTGTCCATGCTCCCTCTCCATAGGATGGTAAAGGCTCGTGATAGGGGCTTCTTGCAGTTCTTGATGAACACGGAGTTCCATGAGTCTGGCCCTGGGGCAGAGTGCATGGGCATGTCATTTATCGCCTGTTCGAAGTCATTTGGCGTCAGGATAACATCAGATAGGCTTGTGTTAACCAAATTATGTGGCTCTCTCATAAAAAATTAATTTTGATCTTCGACTCTCAGTCTGGTTAGTGGCTTTCTAAAAACTGAGTCATATTGGGACTTGAGTAGCTCACTCATTTCCTTGCTGTCATCTGTGTAGGACCCATCTTGTTTAAGTAAGGGCCCAATACTGGACGCTGTTCTCGACTTTGATTTGGCATAGGAGAAGAAATACTTTGGGTTTCTTTCGATTTCATTTATGGCTTTTAGTTCTTCCGCGATTCTGACTCCTATAAGATTCCTTTAGCTTAGTTCGATGTTTGCTATTTCTCTGACCAGTGTCTCCCTACGCATTTCAGATAGATTGACCTCTTTTAGCCGCTCTGTTATTCTTTTCCGTCGCCTGTAAAGAGAGCGCCTTGTCTTTATATTTTACATCTACTCCCCCTTTTTCTTAGAGGAATAAGTCTTGTGCATACATCGAGTGCCACCAAGTTTAATCTGTTCTAGGCATAAGTTGGGGTCTGTGTTCCTTAGTATATCTTCCCAGCTTATATCAGTTAGGACTTGGTTTACTTGGTCCCACTTTATGTTTTTGTTATTGAAGTTGAATTTGGTGAATGCTCCCTCGTGACTAATCTCATTTTGTCGATCTGGGGCTCTGCGCATAACATGTTTGAACCTCAATTATGTTGTGATCTGAGTATATTGTTTTGTGATATGGTGATATTTCTTATCAGATCATCATTGTTAGTGAAGATGAGGTCTAGTGTATTCTCCAGTCTAGTAGGCTCTATTATTTGCTGGTTTAAATTGAATTTTGTGCAGAGATTTAAAAGCTCGTGTGAGTGTGAGTTTTCATCAGAGCTGCCTCCTGGTGTTATTACTGCAACAATATTATTGCTATATTCTCCATTTTAGGTGCTTTAAGTTGAAAATCCCCCAGGAGCAAGATGTTGGGTGCAGGAGCTGGAAGATTTTCCAGACAGTGGTCAATTTTTAACAGCTGTTCCTGGAATTGCTGGGATGTTGCATCGGAGGCTTGTAGACTACCACAATTACTAGGTTTTGGTTCTCGACCTTTACTGCTAAACTTCCACTACATCATTTGAGGCATTAAGCAGTTCTGTGAAAACAAGTGACTCTGCAATGTACAGGCCAACCCCCCCCCCCCTTTGCCTGTTCACTCTGTTACATCTGTATAGGTTGTAACCTGGGATCCATATTTCGTTGTCTAAGTGATCCTTTATGTGGGTCTCAGTGAAAGCCGCAAACATTGCCTTTGCCTCTGCAAGCAGTCACGGATGAAAGGTATTTTGTGTTTGTTGCTGGCTTTAGACCCTGTATATTTGCAAAGAAGAATGTCATCGGACTGGTGGTATTGTTGGTACTGGGAAGAGGATTTTTTTTCCGGCATTAGTATCTGTATCTGTTGGTTTGGAGTGGAGGCCATCGACTGTGGTTCCACTCCAGGAATGACTGGATTTGGTGTACAATTTCTGCCATTTCCTGCCAGTTTTTTTTCTTTCCTGGCACTAAAAACCTCTCCTCTTGAGTGGCTGAGGCTACCTAGGTTTTCCCATGGCCTGGATGTTTTGTATCTTTTTGTCCCCTTTAGATGGTGTGCCTGGCAATTTAAGTTATAGCACAGTCTTTCCTGTACTGAAGAGGTACACATTTCAGGGTGAAAAAAGCTTACAGGAGGGGGTTTGCATTTTCCTGTTGTCATATGGGCACGGCATTTTCTAGGGTGGTCATAGTTGCACGTCCCATCTGTTTTTCCAGATTTCCCATGTCTGCAGATACCAAGTGCATAGTATGTGCACAGGCTTGGATTCCATTTGCCTTGGGTTTCTGTGACTGTATTCCCTGTTGGTGCATGTTTACTTGTCTTATTCATATCTTCCCTAGCACCAACAATGGAGCTCCCACCAGTTGTTTTTGGTAATTATATCCTCACTATTGGTAGTGGAGTCCTCTTGTTTGCTATTTCCTGTTGTATTTCTTGTTTGCAATATTGGTTTTATCTTATCTTTGACTACACTTGTTTCCCTACTACGGCTCCTGTACCCTATGAGGTCATTTATATGCATTCCTTCCTGCGTATAATTCCCGACTACCTGGACAAAATCTCCAGCTTCACCATTACTGTCTCCCAGGACAGCACCCAGCTTCACCATTACTGTCTCCCGGACAGCATCTCCAACTTCACCATTACTGTCTCCCAGGACAGCATCTCCAGCTTCACCATTACTGTCTCCCAGGACAGCACCTCCAGCTTCACCATTACTGTCTACCAGGACAGCACCTCCAGCTTCACCATTACTGTCTCCCAGGACAGCACCTCCAGCTTCACCATTACTGTCTCCCAGGACAGCACTATCAGCCCCACATTTACTGACTACCAGGACATCACCTCCAGCCTTACAGTTTCTGACTACATGGCCAGTATCAAGGGCAGTACCATTTAGCCCAGACTTTTTATGTTCCCATCTGTTGTAGAAAGCTTCCAGGTTGTCTATGAAAGCAGCTTTGATGTTATCCTCTTTTAATACCCTTGTGATTTTAGTCCACAGATTTATCTCCTTTGGGCATACCCAAAAACACTTCCCTGTTTTAATACTGCTTGCAGCTAGTTCTTGGATATCTGCACAAGGGGCGTGACACCAATTTCCACAAAAATGACAATTTATCCATGTGAAAGCCCGTTTGTTTGATTTATTGCAGACTACACACAGCTTCATAATGATTTGAATGGTTGATTTACTGTAATTCTACTAGCAACCTCTTGAATACTCTATTAATAACCTCTTTAAGTAAAGCTCTAGCTATCTGTATTTCTATTTCTAACTGTACTTTTATATCAGGACAGCTTACCGGAGTACGCTTACACTTCTTGTTATAAATCCCAGTAATCTGTTTGCTTTATTACGTAGGGTTAGGCATTGCTTTGGACAACTATATATCATGTCCAAATAAACTAAATTAGTATTATTATTCCTGGCTCCCCAGAGTGGGAATATTCCCAGACTGTTCCTGATTGGCTGTAAGCTCTGCCCACTCTCGTGTGATGCCAAATAGTCAATTATTATATTAGAAAGAATAATGCAAGGAATAGCAAAAAAAAAAAAAAAAAAAAAAAAACGAAAAATTCCTATAAAATTTACAGGATGTGAGCAGGATAGGAATGAGACAGGAAAACATGCACCAACAGGGAATAGTCACAAAAATCCATGGAAAATGGAAACCAAGCCTGTGCACATATGCATTTGGTACACAAATAACCCGCACATAAAAGAGAGAAGCTTACGACGACATTTCAGTCCGACTTGGACCATTGACAAACGTCGTCGTAAGCTTCTCTCTTTTATGTGCGGGTCATTTGTGTATCGTTCCAGTCACGGTATTGTGCCTTTTTGTTATTTATGCATTTGGTATCTGCAGGCATGGGAAATCTGGAAAAACAGATGGGACGTGCAACTTTGACCACCCTAGAAAATGCCGTGCCCATATGACAACAGGAAAATGCAAACTCCCTTCCTGTAAGCTTTTTTACTCTGAAATGTGTACCTCTTCAGTACAGGAAAGACTGTGCTATAACTTAAATTGCCAGGCACACCATCTAAAGGGGACGAAAAGATACCAAACATCCAGACCATGGGAAAACCTGGGTAGCCACAGCCACTCAAGAGGGAGAGGTTTTTTAGTGCCAGGAAGGAAAAAAAACTGGCAGGAAATGGCAGAAATAGTACACCAAATCCAGTCACTTCTGGAGTGGAATCACAATTGATGGCCTCCACTCCAAACCAACAGATATTAGTGCCGGAAGAAAGCCCCCCCAGTACCACCAATACCACCAATCTGATGACATTCTTCTTTGCAACGAACAACAAAATACCTTTCACCCGTGGACTGCTTGCAGAGGCAAATGCAATGTTCACGGCTTTCACAGAGACCCACATAAAGGATCACTTGGACAACGAAATATGGATCCCAGGTTACAACCTATACAGATGTGACAGAGTGAACAGGCAAAGGTGGGTGGGGGTTGGCCTGTATATCGCAGAGTTACTTATTTGCGCAGAACTGCTTAATGCTTCAAATGATGTAGTTGAAGTTTTAGCAGTAAAGATCGAGAACCAAAATCTAGTCATTGTGGTAGTCTACAAGCTTCCGGATGCAACGTCCCAACAATTCCAGGAACCGCTGTTGAAAATTGACCACTGTCTGGAAAATCTTCCAGCTCCTGCCCCCAACATCTTGTTCCTGGAGAGATTTCAACTTAAGGCACCTAAAATGGAGGAATATAGCAAATAATGTTGTTGCAGTGATAGCACCAGGAGGCAGCTCAGACGAGAACTCACACACATGCGAGCTTTTAAATCTCTCCACAAAATTCAACTTAAATCAACAAATAGTAGAGAATAGACTGGAGAATACACTGGACCTCATCTTCATTAACAATGATGATTTGATACAAAATGTTACCATATCAAAAACAATATATACTCGGATCACGACATAATCGAGGTTCAGACATGTATGCGCAGAGCCCTAGACAGACAAAATGAGATCAGTCACGAGGGAGCCTTCACCGAATTCAACTTCAATAACAAGAACATAAAGTGGGACCAAATAAACCAAGTCCTAAACGATATAAGCCGGGAAGATAGACTAAGCAACAAAGACCCCAACTTATGCCCAGAACACATTAACTCTGTGGCACTTGATGTATGTTCAAGGCTTATTCCTTTAAGAAAAAGGAGGAGTAGATGTAAAATAGAAAGAGACAGGCGCTCCCTTTACAGACGACGGAAAACAATAACAGAACGGCTAAAAAAGGCCAATATATCTGAAATGCGTAGGGAAACACTGGTCAGAGAAATAGCAAACATTGAACTAAAGCTAAAGGAATCTTACAGGAGTCAGGAATCGCGGGAAGAACTTAAAAGCCATAAATTAAATCGACAGATATCCACAGTATTTCTTTTCTTATGCCAAATCAAAGTCGAGAACAACATCTAGTATTGGGCCCCTACTTAAACAAGATGGGTCCTACACAGATGACAGCAAGGAAATGAGTGAGCTACTCAAGTCCCAATATGACTCAGTTTTTAGCAAGCCACTAACCAGACTGAGAGTTGAAGATCAAAATGAATTTTTTATGAGAGAGCCACAGAATTTGGTAAACACAAGCCTATCTGATGTTATCCTGACGCCAAATGACTTCGAACAGGCGATAAATGACATGCCCATGCACTCTGCCCCAGGGCAAGACTCATGGAACTCCGTGTTCATCAAGAACTGCAAGAAATCCCTATCACGTGCTTTTACTATCGTATGGAGAGGGAGCATGGACACTGGGGTCGTCCCACAGTTACTAAAAACAACAGACATAACCCCACTCCACAAAGGGGGCAGTAAAGCAATAGCAAAGAAGTTCAGACCGATAGCACTAACATCCCATACCATAAAAATCTTTGAAAGGATCCTAAGAAGCAAGATCGCCACCCATCTAGATACCCAACAGTTACGCAACCCAGGGCAACATTCAAATTCAAATTCAAATTCAAAGTTTATTCTCTATAAGGATTACAATACTGAGTTTACAGAAATTTGGTTATTGTGTGGTTTACATGTAGTAAAATTGTGATTACAGAGTGTACCACTAGAACGCTTAGCATGGCTAGGCATTTCGGGCATACTTAGTTTTATTCTTAATTGTAAAATATTACAAATTATGAGGTAAGTTGGTATTATGGCTAAGTGACTAAATACTAGTTTGGGAGTTTAGCAATGTGAATGCTTTTGTTTTGGCACAGTACATAGTTTCAGTATTGGAGTATCACAGGATTCATTATTTTAAGATTGAGATTAATATTTCTGTTTATGGTCAAATGAGTGAGTGAGTGTAAGTGTGAACCACCAGGTGGTATTCGTGTAGTTAGTTTGACGGGGTGTATCAGGGAGATAAGATGTTTTCTAATGGTAGTTTTGAAGGTGATGAATGTGTCTGCAGTTCTAGAGTTCTCAGGTACGGTATTCCAGATTTTAGGGCCTTTGACATACATTGAATTTTTGTAAAGGTTTAGTCGGACACGGGGAATGTCGTAGAGATGTTTGTGTCTGGTGTTATGCCTGTGGGTTCTGTCACAACTATCAAGAAAGCGTTTTAGGTCAAGGTTGATATTAGAGTTTAAGGCCCTGTAGATGTAGATTGCACAGTAGTAAGTGTGGATGTACTGAACTGGGAGTAAGTTTAGGTCTATGAAGAGTGGGGGGGTGTGTTGCCAGGGATGGGATTTAGTGATTATTCTTACTGCAGCTTTTTGTTGGGTTATTATTGGCTTTAGGTGTGTTGCTGCAGTTGATCCCCAAGCACAAATAGCATAGGTGAGGTATGGATAAATAAGTGAGTGGTATAGTGTGAGAAGGCCTGGTGGCTAAAGCTCCTGCTTCACACACGGAGGGCCCGGGTTCGATTCCCGGCGGGTGGAAACATTTCGACACGTTTCCTTACACCTGTTGTCCTGTTCACCTAGCAGCAAATAGGTACCTGGGTGTTAGTCGACTGGTGTGGGTCGCATCCTGGGGGACAAGATTAAGGACCCCAATGGAAATAAGTTAGACAGTCCTCGATGATGCACTGACTTTCTTGGGTTATCCTGGGTGGCTAACCCTCCGGGGTTAAAAATCCGAACGAAATCTTATCTTATCTTATCTAGTATCGTATCTTGGAGAGGATCCCAACCGTTTTGGATACTTTTTTGGTTTTATGCTGGATATGGGTGCTGAAATTCAGGTTGTTGTCAAGGTATAAGCCTAGGAATTTCCCCCCATTATTTCTGGTAATTAGAGTGTTGTCAATCTTAATGTTAATTTGTGCATCTCCTGCTCTGCTACCAAACATAATATAGTAAGTTTTGTCAGTGTTAAGCGTAAGTTTATTGGCTGTCATCCAAGTCGATATTTTAATCAGCTCCTCATTCACAATGGTGTTGAGGGTGGCAAGATTAGGGTGAGAGATGACGTAAGTCGTGTCATCAGTAAAGAGAATGGGTTTCAGGTGTTGGGATACGTTTGGAAGGTCATTGATGTATATGAGGAAGAGCAGGGGACCAAGGACGCTTCCCTGCGGAACTCCAGTATCAAGTGGCTGTGTTGCTGATGCTGTGTCTTTAATGGTGACGTACTGATACCTATTAGTAATGTAAGATTTGAAATAAGCAAGCGCATGGCCTCTTATACCGTAATGATCAAGTTTGTGGAGTAGGATGTCGTGGTCTACTGTGTCAAAAGCTTTTCTTAGGTCAATAAAAATTCCTAGTGGATATTCCTTATTTTCCAATGCTGTGTAAAACAGATCTAGCATTTTTATGATTGCATCATTAGTGCTTTTATTTTTCCTGAATCCAAATTGGCAGGGGTTGAGTATGTTTTGAGCCGTTATAAATGAATACAGTCTCCTGTGCACGAGTTTCTCAAAGATTTTGGATAGCAATGGTAAGTTAGATATTGGCCTATAGTTGTTTAAGTCTGTAGGGTCACCACCTTTATGTATTGGTGTAACACTTGCCATCTTGAGTAGTTTCGGGAAGGTGCTAGTCTCTAGTGACTTGTTAAAAAGTAATGAAATAGCATGCGAAAGGACATGGGCCGCTCGCTTGTACAGTAATGGTGGGACGTGAGACAGATTCCCCGAGTTATTTTTAAGTGACTTTATAATCTCAATGACTTCTGTGGGCTCAGTTGGTGCAAGATAGAAGGAATTAGGGAAATTCCCATCTAGGTAGTCCAAGGCATGGGCATTGGTATTTTGGGGTTTTACTGGCGAGGTTAGATCCTATGTTTGAGAAGAAGTCGTTTATCTTGTTAGCTGTGTCAGTGGGATGTAGTGGTGTTTCATCAGGTTTAGTTAGGACAATATTCTTGGTTTTTCTCAGTTTGTGGGTCCCTAGAATCTGAGAGAGTGTTTTCCAGGTCTTTTTTATATCTCCTCTAGTGTCTGTGAATCTACTGGAGTAGTATAGTTGTTTGGCTTTCTTTATTACTTTGGTGAGAGCTGATGAATAGTGTTTAAGAGTATCTTTGGGTATTAAGCTCTGTCTATATTGCTTTTCATATTGGTGTTTCTTGTCAATGGATTTCAGAATGGTGCTGGTTAGCCATGGGCAACCAAGCCATTTGTTTGTGATCTGTTTTGTTTTTATAGGACAATGTTTGTTGTATAGTCTAAGTAATTTGTTAAGAAAAATGTCTGTCCAGTCATCAGTACCATTGGCATTGGAGAATTCTGTAGGCCAATCAACAGTCTCTAGGTCAGCTGTGAATTTCATTACTGAGGCCTCGTCATGGAGTCTAAATGAGACTTTGTTGTATTCAAGTGGTGGTTTACAAATGTTTTTTCAGGAGGAAGGTAGGGTAGTGGTCTGTAGTGCTATCTGGGGATTATCCCCGATTAAGGGGGGCTAGTATATTGGTCCATATGTGGTCTATTATGGTTGCACTTTTTCTCAGTGAGCCTGGGTTGTTAGTTAAATTTTTGGTATGAGAAGTGTGTGTTCATATTGTTGATGAAATCAGTTACAGTCTGATCATCTAGTAAGCCAAGGTTGATGTTGAAGTCTCCAGCTAAGAGAAGGTGGTGCTTATTCATTTGTCTGTTTGTTATTAGTGACTTTAATTTCTCACTGAAATTTGGGATGTTTGTGTGAGGTATCCGGTAAATGGCACCGATTGTTATAGGCGTCTTAAGGTTTTTTTTACAGTAAAATTAGCAAAAATGTATTCCCCATATTCATCACTAAAGCAAGTGGTGCTAAGACAAGATAATTGGTTAGAGTAATAGATTGCAATACCACCCCCAACTTGGTTTGGTCTGCAGTTGTGAATTGCTTTGTATCCTGGTAGAGGGTAGAAATCTATTGTGTCCTGCTTAAGCCAGGTCTCAGTAAGAATAATGCAGGAGAAGGGTGTCTTTAGTGATTCAAGGAGTGCTAGGAGGTCATCATAGTGTTTGCTTAAGGACCTGATGTTGTAGTTAAGTACTGATAGACTTTTAGCATTGTTTAGGATAGTGGTGGCTTGTGATGCTGTGTAATAAAGGCAGTTACTTTCCAATAGGTTTTGATTGGGTGTCAGATTATGGAGGTTTAGATCAGGGTCAACGTGATCAATCATCTTCTAGGTTTAAATTATGGTTATTTATATCCTGAGTTGTGTGTTGAGTTCTAGTACTGATATCTGTAGTGGTAGGAAGTTTGGACAAGTATATAGCTAGAGTATTTTGGTCATGTAGGGTATAGTCACTACTACACATAATGAAGTTGATGTTGTCTATGTGTTGTGCTGGAATGAGCTAAAGTACAACTAGGTATAAACTAGTAATATAAAAATACAAATTAAAAATAGAACAAGACTCTCACTTGTAATTGCACTAAGGTCTAATAATAGACTTTTGTGGAGTCTATGTTTTGAGCTAGAATGAGCTAAAGTACAATAGGTTAATCTAATAATATAAAAATACAAATTAAAAATAGCACTAGTCTCTCACTAGTAATTGCACTATGGTCTAATATAGTGAATTTGGTATTGACTATGTATTGAGTTAGAATGAGCTATGGTACAACTGAATTTAATCTAATAATATAAAAATACATATTAAAAATAGCACTAGTCTCTCACTAGTAATTGCACTATGGTCTAATATAGTGAATTTGGTATTGAGGATGTATTGAGCTAGAAAGAGCTATAGTACAACTAGGTTTAGTCTAATAATATAAAAATACAAATTACAAATAGCACCAGTCTCTCACTAGTAATTGCACTATGGTCTAGTATAGTAAATTTGGTATTGACTATGTATTGAGCTAGAATGAGCTAGAGTAAAACTGTGATTAATCTAATAATATAATAAAGGCACAAGACTCTCAATTGCAATTGCATGGGTTTAAAGCAGGTCTCTCATGTCTGTCCCAACTACTGGATGACTACGACAAGGTCCTAGATGCACCAGAATACAAAAAGAATGCACAGACTTTGCAAAAGCCTTCAACAAATGTGACCAGTCTCGGCTGAGTGGTTGAGGGGAGAAGACGTGTGCTGGGGGGGATCTGGACCTACTAATTTGCAGGCCTACCCATTTCTCCCGACTGATAAGTCATCATTAAAACTCATACTGTTGGAAGACAGCTTCAGTGTTGTGAGAACTCTTATGTGTGAGTTGTGACTAGGGATATACCTAGTGAAACACTGGAAATAGTTTTCCATTTTGATAAGGCCCTCACAGGCCTCTGCTTCCCCTCTTCCTTTCATTTGACCTCAGCCTTTCACGTCTATCAACATACAGTGTACAGGTGAATTTTGCTAGTCCACTGCTACTCATGCCTATGAAAATGTGCACAGCTCATCCCTTTACCAACCTGAGGAACAACGATGAGTGTGCAGTCCTACATGAGTTGGTAACCCAGGTGTGCACACACACTGAAAATTCGTCTTTCATTCCAAGACACGTGTGCTAGAAGTTCTGCAAGTTTGGAATGAGTAACTATTTGTACGAGTATTGCAGTGTTTGGTAACTCTTGAGAAGTCTGCCTCAGTCAATGACCTTGAGCGAGGCACTGCATCACCTGCCTGAGACTTTCGCCCATATTGACCATGTGAAGAGAGGCGAATGTGCGTGCTCAGTTACCCCTGCTATTCTCCTGTATCCCCAACTCTCCACTTTTAAACTCAGCCATTCGCCTCTATCAACGTCCAGTGTAGAGGCGTATTTTGCTGCTCCGCTTGTACTCGAATATCTGAGTTCCGCACAGCTAGTCACCTCTGCCTACCTGAGAAATACGGACGAATCTCCCATCCTGCGTGAGTTGGTGATCCAGACCTGACTGAGGCCTGCCAGGTAAATCTGACTGTGCCACTTGTACAAAATGTATTATATCTCTAACTGAGGAAGATGACCTGTTATTCTTCTGTGCACTGAGTGTTTCTGGGAGGAGTGCTGCATAGTTGGAGCACAACAAGAGTCGTTAAGAACAATTTAACGAGCATTGCAGCACCTGGTAACTCCTTTCAGAGATGGCTTTTTAACTGTAACATGCCAGAGGTTCATCTATAAACATAGTAAGTTTGTGCTGATTTGTTTGTCCACAGAGTGAAAAATTTGTCTGTCATTCCAAGACACGTGTACTAGATGTGTTAAGTGCTGCAGGTTTGGAGTAATTAACGAGCAGTACAGTGTTGGTAACTCTCGAGACGACTGTGGCCCAGTGAATGACCTTGAAAATGGCACTGTGACCCACAGGCCACTACACCCATATTGCCTGTGTCTAGCGAGGTGAATATCCCTTCCTTGTCCCTTCTCTCTTATGGAATAAAGGCGGTTTTGCTGACCCAAGAGTAACAGACTAACTCTTCCACCTCAAGCAGCTGAACTAGAAGTGACCTATGGATGTGAACAAAGTAAATGATGGTGAAGGCGAATTCGAGCGTTATAGAAGTAAGAAAGTTTTGAAAAAAGAAAGAGGATTTCAAAGGAGGCTGCAAGAAACAATAAGAGCAACAACAGCCATTGTGGAAAATATTTAATTTCCGAAGCTATAGTGCCTAATAGGTGTTTAATGTGTTGATGTGGGTCAGGAAATGTATTTGAAAATGGACTAGAACCAACAGGGAAGCTCTGCATCTGCAATGATGGGCAGGGGAGAGGTCGAGATGGGGCATCACGAGCAGGAGTATTTGGAATCAAGTTAAGAGGCTGGGAAAGCATGGGACCAGGAAATTGACATTCACGGCGGCCTAAGGATTAATATAGGCCTCACTTCATAATAGGAAGTGTCGTAGCTGTTCCTGGTGAAGAGTGAGGGAACGTGATTTATGGGACCACCATAATAAAGTGGTAAAATTAGTGAATAATGGTAGGACCGGTGGTGACTGATGCGACGCCATGGAGTGTGTCCAGGGGAAAACACCCGTGAATTGTAATGTAATCAGTGATAATAACACTAAGTTAAGAGAATGCGTGAAGTAAAATAAGTCACCTTGCTCCGAGTGAACACGTGTGTACCTCGTGGTTCCTGTCCCGAGGATAGTGAAGTTTTTATGGAGTTACGACTTCTAAACCGGGACAAACCAACGGATACCTCGTCCTGCTGGAATAAGAACCGTGTCGGTGAAGCAAGACATCGAAATGAGATGGTGAATGGAGGAAATAAGGAGCATCAATTGCCCACAGTTAAGTAACCCTTCTAGTTATAGCAGACTGATACTGGCCAGTTAGGTATGATCTGATATTGGCTGAGTGGATTGGATAAGGGACTCCACCATCATATATCTACTCTTGTGCAGCGCTTAACAGGAGTTACAAAATAGCTTTGTACAAACCACCTCACCGTAGATGCTACAAGTGTCAGCGCTGGGGTCACATTGCTTGGAAATGCCCAGCTAAGTCACACTGGTGTGCAGTGTGTGCCAAGGCCCATCCTTCTAACCAGTGCTATGATATGATCAAGAAACACCAGACCGTTGCATTACAATGTATCAACTGTAAGACTCTAGGAGTCACAGCTGCTCATGCTGACTGCAGAGCGAAAGCTGCCCATATCGCCAGTCGCAGGGCTCCCGCCTCACCCATCACCCCCCATGATGAGGCAGTAGGCCTACCAGATACTTCATGTCTGAATACTGACCCATGCCTGATTTCAGAAAATATGGTTGAGGGAGTCACTGTGGGAGTACATCAATAGAGCACAATCACGTCTGCTATCAACACTAGTAATGCTACTGGTGTTGACACCACCTGTCTGGCTGAGTCAGCTGTCAGTCAACCACCTGGCTCAGCTGACCGGGACTTCATACCTCCAGATGAAGCTAGTCTTGCTGGGGTGGTACACAACCTGCAGCTGTGCATAACAGTGCTGGAGAAGCAACAATGGTGTTTGAAACAACAACTTGAGCACCACGAAGAAAGACTTACAGAGGTTGCAAATGAGTACATCAACCCACAGATTGTCAGCCATTATGAATATGAGTGTGGTGATGATGAACAAACTGATGATTGCAGTGGTGTTAATTACAAAAATGATGAATCTGATAGTGGTGTTTACAATCACAGTGAAGACTAGAATGTATCACTAATACTTGCACAAGGGATGAACATGGGGAATATATAATAGCTAAATTCAAATCCAAATACCTACAAAAACCTCTCACAGTGATAAACATCTACAGAGTACCACAGTCAAACATTAGCCGTTTTAGTGAAAACCTAGGAAGTATGATAACTGATGCACGCATGAACAAAGATCACTTACTATTCTCAGGTGACTTCAATATAAATCTCCTACAAGACCAAGACCAACATGTTACTGAATTCACAAACACTATGAGTAACTGCCTCTTCAAGGGGGGCTCCTTGGCGTGGTGAAGAGGCTCTTGGTCTGAGGAATTAGCCCTGTCGGTCTTCTTCCTCAGACCAAACCTAATTACCCCCCATTCTCCCCTCCCCTATCCCATCCTCCCCATCCTCCCCTTTTTCCATTCCTCCTCCTCACCCCTCCCTTTTGCCCTTCCTCTTTTTGGCCTTTGGGATTTCTCCCACAGGCACGCTAGTTCCTAGGTAGGGGAAAGGACACCGGGGGTCCCTCCCATTCCATTG
>NC_069464.1:98732-121366 GCF_026875155.1 Cherax quadricarinatus
ACCCCCAAACCCCGGGGTTTTTTTATACTACCCGCCCTACAAATTGCCCCGTTCCCAAATCTTCGAAAAATTTATAATCTGCGCATAACAACGAGATCGCCCGATAATCCCGAAGCGTAGGGCTGCCCCTTACCCTTCGGTACCAATACAACAAACACCCGTTGCCTGCTTCTCCCCCAGCTCACCTCTCTCCTTCATGCAATTTAAAAAACCTAACCAGAAAGCCTCAATAATTCCCAATGCTGCTGATAAAACTCTGCCGGGAGTCCATCAATTCCCGGTGCTTTGCCTTTCGCATTCCACTTAAAGCCCTCCATATTTCCCCCTCAGTTATTTCCCCACCCAGTGCTTCCCTATCACTGTTACGCAACTGACATCCCACACTCCCACCACCTGTTTAAAACCCCATCTCTACCCTTCTCGTTGCCAGTACTTCTCATACCACTTGTCAGCAAACGCCCCCATTCCTTCCGTAGCTTGTATGACCTGCCCCCTCCCTGTCCCCTCCTATCGATTCATGAACCTCCAACCATGGAATAGTCATTGCCTGCTGTCTTTGTTTCTGCCTACGAAAATACGCACGATGAAGGTCTATCGCCCCATAACACCTCTTCCACCCCCGCCTGTACCCTCACCGCTTGGAACCTCTCACCCTTTTACCTCACGCAGCCCCCTTTAATTGCCATAATTTCATCCATTGGAAAAGTGCCCGCCCCCCGCCCCCCTCGCATAACAACCCCGAAATCTATCTCCAATAGTTAGCAAGCCCTATTTTAAAGAATTGATACGTTTCCCTTCCTTTACGTAATATTGCTTAATCCGTTCTTTAGCCACACCATCCCACCACATCACCACATCCTTAACCCCTTTTATCTCTGCACGTAACCCCTCCCACAGCGTCGCAAATCCCTCTATCCCCTCCTCATCACCTAACACACTTGTATTTAATTTCCCAAAATCCCCTAGATATACCCGCTAGTGCTCCCACGCCACCTCTGCTACTACCCCCCCGATGATCCGAATAAGCTACTTCTATTGTACGGAAAAATGTCAACCCAACCCCTTGAGATATATACAGCCTATCCAACCTAGCAAACGTAACCCCGTCTTACAAAAGTGTGCTCTACCTCCCACGCCCCTCCTCCAACCCCATCCCGCAACTGAATATCCCTCAAAAGATCTCGCAAGGGCCCCCGACACGTGCCCCGCCCCTTTTGGTTCCACGTCAGCCCTCCTAATAACGCAGTTCCAGTCGCCACCAACGATGGGCCCCTGCAGGTTAAACCACGTAAGAAGAAAACTAGTTCTTCACATACAAAATCCCTTTTTACCCTCAACATCATTTTCCGCTGGTGCATACACACATACAAAGGATACCCGCTGTCCCATCCACCACCCATCCACGCGCAATACTCTTCCCCCTCCCCCCCCTCACTTCTTAGAAACACAAACGGGCTTGCCCCCCCTGATCAATATACCCACACCACCTTTCAGACGTGCAGATGGCAGAGTCATGACCTGAAACCCCTCCACCTCGAGCACTCTTCCCTCCTTGAAATTGTGTTTCTTGCAGGAACACTACATCCACCCTATATTTATACAGAAACATTCGAACCATTCCTTCTTCACACTATTACACAGTCCATTTACGTTCACAGTCATACACCTAAGGCCTCTTTATAGTTTCCAACCCTTCCTCCTCTCTTCATTCATCCGGGCCTCCTGCCCCAGAGCCAGCACAAGGCTTACACCATCAACCCCTCCCCTTTTTGCGATGCCTCTTATCGTGACTGCTTCGACATTCCCTCTTCCTTCCTCCCAGACCTCGCGCCGGCGTCAGGACATCATCTGAGTCTGACGCCGCCGCTCTTTCCTCGTGATCCCCTCCACATCCATGTTATCTTCAGAGGTTCCCTCACGATGAACCTCTACCTCCACCCGCCCCGTACCACAGCACACGGCGACAACTTTTCTTTACTAGTAGGCCCGTCAACCCTGCTATGTTTTTTATCCTTAATTCCTCAAACAGGCACCGCCGTGTCTCTCACCAGCTCAGGAACAACGTCCACTGCAGGGGGTGTCAATGTCCTTAACATTTTCCTAAAAGCTCTTCCTCTAGAGCCTGCACCTCCTCCTGCACTTGCACTTCTATACTTTTCCTTTGTGTAGTAACAGATCCTTTTACATCACAGCTTACCTCACACATGCCAGTTTCCTCTTGGAATCCCTCCACCTCTTCACTCCACAAGCGCCCCGGCCTTGCTTGCGCACTGGGCTCTCAACAGCTATCACGCTGGTAACTGGTGCTTCACCCGTTTGCGCTGGCGCCCTCCTCAGCTTCACGCACTCTGCCACCATATGGTCGTACGCCCCACATATTCTGCACGTACGTCTCTGTCCGGCATACGACTTGCGTCCTGAAGTCCTCCAACACGACGTAAGACGGTATGGGATGTCTCAGAGTCATCTTCAGGGAAAAGGTACCCTCCGGACGTCCCATGTAAGCACCTGCCGTCCACTTGCCCTTTTGTGCCAGATGTACGGTTCCATATGTCTCAAAAACACTCCTTATGTCAGCCTCATCTGCCTCAAATGGGACATTACGTATCTTAACCCACGTAAAGTGGCGAGATACGTCGATCAAACGCACCTTCACAGCTGGAGTAGCGTCAAGACTCACGTCTTGGAACCTCGTCACCAAAGACTCATACACGGACGTGGAATTCAGTTTGACGAAGATTCTATAAGCCCCATTCAGGGCTACACCATACACCTCATCGTCCTGGATTCCATAGGTCTCCCTAATGATTGTTGGGAGTAAGACTTGCACTGAAGAGGGTGAAATCGCCCCACGAAGCAGCTCAATACCTATGGTATTTACGCGCCTCCTCACACTCAGCGCCATGTTGATACAAGGTAGCTCGCCTGAACAGCAGAGGGGTGCAGCGCACAACCTCACTCGACCATGGTCAGGCAGCGAATGCCTTAAATATATGTTCTGTTAGTGAGGAAATTATAGATCCATCGACCGACTTTTCCTGTTATTCCTTTAGCGCGCATTTTGTGCGCTATTACGCCATGGTCACACTTGTCGAAGGCTTTTGCAAAGTCTGTATATATTACATCTGCATTCTTTTTGTCTTCTAGTGCATTTAGGACCTTGTCGTAGTGATCCAGTAGTTGAGACAGACAGGAGCGACCTGTTCTAAACCCATGTTGCCCTGGGTTGTGTAACTGATGGGTTTCTAGATGGGTGGTGATGTTGCTTCTTAGGACCCTTTCAAAGATTTTTATGATATGGGATGTTAGTGCTATTGGTCTGTAGTTCTTTGCTGTTGCTTTACTGCCCCCTTTGTGGAGTGGGGCTATGTCTGTTGTTTTTAGTAACTGAGGGACGACCCCCGTGTCCATGCCCCCTCTCCATAGGATGGAAAAGGCTCGTGATAGGGGCTTCTTGCAGTTCTTGATGAACACAGAGTTCCATGAGTCTGGCCCTGGGGCAGAGTGCATGGGCATGTCATTTATCGCCTGTTCGAAGTCATTTGGCGTCAGGATAACATCGGATAGGCTTGTGTTAATCAAATTTTGTGGCTCTCTCATAAAAAATTCATTTTGATCTTCGACTCTCAGTCTGGTTAGCGCTTGCTAAAAACTGAGTCATATTGGGACTTGAGTAGCTCACTCATTTCCTTGTTGTCATCTGTGTAGGACCCATCTTGTTTAAGTAGGGGCCCAATACTGGACGTTGTTCTCGATTTTGATTTGGCATAGGAGAAGAAATACTTTGGGTTTCTTTCGATTTCATTTATGGCTTTTATTTTCTTCCCGCGATTCCTGACTCCTAAAGGATTCTTTTAGCTTAAGTTCGATGCTTTGCTATTTCTCTGACCAGTGTCTCCCCTGCGCATTTCAGATATATTGACCTCTTTTAGCCGCTCTGTTATTCTTTTCCGTCGCCTTTTAAAGGGAGCGCCTGTCTCTTTCTATTTTACATCTACTCCTCCTTTTTCTTAGAGGAAAAAGCCTTGTGCATACATCGAGTGCCACCGAGTTAATCTGTTCTAGGCATAATTTTTGGGTCTGTGTTGCTTAGTATATCTTCCCAGCTTATATCGGTTAGGACTTGGTTTACTTGGTCCCACTTTATGTTTTTGTTATTGAAGTTGAATTTGGTGAATGCTCCCTCGTGACTAGTCTCATTTTGTCGGTCTGGGGCTCCACGCATACATGTCTGAACCTCAATTATGTTGTGATCTGAGTAAAATTGTTTTTGATATGGTGACATTTCTTATCAGATCATCATTGTTAGTGAAGATGAGGTCTAGTGTATTCTCCAGTCTAGTAGGCTCTATTATTTGCTGGTTTAAATTGAATTTTGTGCAGAGATTTAAAAGCTCGTGTGAGTGTGAGTTTTCATCAGAGCTGCCTCCTGGGGTGTTATTACTGCAACAATATTATTTTTCTATATTCCTCCATTTTAGGTGCCTTAAGTTGAAATCCCCCAGGAGCAAGATGTTGGGTGCAGGAGCTGGAAGATTTTCCAGACAGTGGTCAATTTTTAACAGCTGTTCCTGGAATTGCTGGGATGTTGCATCCGGAGGCTTGTAGACTACCACAATGACTAGGTTTTGGTTTGGTTCTCGACCTTTACTGCTAAAACTTCCACTACGTCATTTGAGGCATTAAGCAGTTCTGTGCAAACAAGTGACTCTGCAATGTACAGGCGAACCCCCCCCTTTTGCCTGTTCACTCTGTCACATCTGTATAGGTTGTAACCTGGGATCCATATTTCGTTGTCCAAGTGATCCTTTATGTGGGTCTCAGTGAAAGCCGCGAACATTGCCTTTGCCTCTGCAAGCAGTCCACGGATGAAAGGTATTTTGTTGTTTGTTGCTGGCTTTAGACCCTGTATATTTGCAAAGAAGAATGTTATCGGACTGGTGGTATTGTTGGTACTGGGGGGGGATTTTTTTTCCGGCATTAGTATCTGTATCTGTTGGTTTGGAGTGGAGGCCATCGACTGTGGTTCCACTCCAGGAATGACTGGATTTGGTGTACGATTTCTGCCATTTCCTGCCAGTTTTTTTTCCTTCCTGGCACTAAAAACCTCTCCCTCTTGAGTGGCTGTGGCTACCCAGGTTTTCCCATGGCCTGGATGTTTTGTATCTTTTTGTCCCCTTTAGATGGTATGCCTGGCAATTTAAGTTATAGCACAGTCTTTCCTGTACTGAAGAGGTACACATTTCAGGGTGAAAAAGCTTACAGGAAGGGAGTTTGCATTTTCCTGTTGTCATATGGGCATGACATTTTCTAGGGTGGTCATAGTTGCATGTCCCATCTGTTTTTCCAGATTTCCCATGCCAGCAGATACCAAGTGCATAGTATGTGCACAGGCTTGGTTTCCGTTTGCCTTGGGTTTCTGTGACTGTATTCCCTGTTGGTGCATGTTTCCCTGTCTTACTCCTATCCTCCCTAGCACCAACAATGGAGCTCCCATATAAACACATATGCAGTATAATGTGATCCTTTATTGACTACGTTGCTACCCAAGGTTTTAGACTATAACCCCACTCGGTACATCATCAGATGCAGCATTCTCCACCTGACCTCAGCATTCTGAACCTGACTATAAATACTCGCGTCCCTTCCACCCCAGGTAGATCTGTTTGTGACTTGAAAAAGCCCACTGTGTGGGCGAAACGTAGTCAATAAAGGATCACATTATACTGCATATGTGTTTATATTTCTGCTGTGCTGTATGACTCTAATACGTTTAGCGATTCTTTTTGATTATAATAATAATAACAGGCATCCCTCCAACCGGTAATGTGTCAACATGGCATGAATACTAATGGAACTGCATTTTCTTTCAATCATCCAATTCAGTTTGCAGTGCTCAACCCAAAATAGGACTTTAAGTCAGGCATGAACCTTAGAATGAGACAGTAGGACTTGTTTAGGTTCAAGACACTTATGATTGGGAACAGTGTGTCATCAAGAAAAAAAAAACAAAAAAACTTATGGGCAGATTAATTCTATGACAATAATTATAAAAAGAAGCTAACATACATAAAATAATACATCTTAACAAATCAAGCTCTGGAGAGAGTCACTGCGCTGCATGACCCTCGTGGTTTAGCGCTTAGTTTTGATCATAATAAGGGAGAGAGAGATTTTGCTAATATATTTTCTTTCCTGGCTTGTGCTGAACAGAAATGTTACAGGGCTGCATAGCATTTTAATGCCCTTTTGAGTTTAGCTCTTAATTTTAATAATAATAATAATAATAATAATAATAATAATAATAATAATAATAATAATAATAATAATAATAATATAGGACTGCTGACACAATGCCCAGCGCATGAGATGATTGTTCTTATTCTGCATGGAGCTGAGGTAGATCAGTGGATTGTGGTCACTAAAGGTGGTGACCGTGTGATGCTGAGGACAAGAATACGTCAAAGTGCTCCAGAGCAAGAACCAGTGCTAGTGACGCTTCCTCTGTTGTAGAGTAAGCAACTGATAAGCTTGAAACTTTCTTGAGAAGTAAGCTATATGATGTAAGACTCCCTTGCCAGTTGCTTGAAGTAACACTGCACCCACTCCATACTCATAGGCATCAACCTGTAAGAAATGGCCATGAATAATCCGGCGCAGCACATAACAGATGTTTAACACGATCAAAGGCCTCCTGACAAGTGGAAGGTCACAAGAATTTAGTTATATTACTGGTAAGAGAGGTTACAGTTCTACAACATCTGCAAAATTATGGCAGAACCTTCTACAAAACCCTATGATAACCAGAAATCTATAAAGGGATCTTTTTATCCTGGGGGCCAGGATAATTATGAATGGTCAAAACTTTTGGGTGCCACATTACCACCACCTACTTCATGGCCTAAGAAAGTTATTGTAGATTGGCAAAGAGATGACTTACTAAGATTAACAGTTAGTTTGACTGTCCTGAACCTCTCGAAGAGGTCCTTTTACAGCGCTGTATAACCCTAGTGGATTTAGCCCTTCTTTTTTATTATAATAATCGAAGAGGTCTTAAGACGGGACACGTGTATCAGGTGTCCCATCTTAAAGTCTATAACTACATTATCCAGAAAGAACGAAAGAGGCAATCGAAGTCTCTGGATTCTGCTCTATTTCTTGCTCCTCTTGTCCTCTTCATTACTTTCGAGAAAGTGGCCGCTCTCTTTCTGACAGACTTAAAGAGCACAAAAGAAGTGTTAGACTTGCTGACACCAATAATACTTCTTTCTGTCATGTTAGAGATCACAGTCATCCTATTGACTGGGCCTCCGCCAAAACTGTCTACCTAACTTCCAGCCTTCACAAATGCCGTCTTGTTGAAGCATCCCTCATACACGACTTTACTAATATGAATCTTAGTTTTGGCTTTTTTTCTGTGGATGTCTTCCTTTCTCATTGCATTGTCAAATTTTCCAAACTTCACAACACTCGCGACTTGACCTGATATTTTCTTTCCCTCTCCCTCCTCTCAAGAGTGGTTCCTTGATGCTGGTGAGGGGGCTCTTGATCTAGGGAATTGGATCTGTGATCCAGTTCCCTGAATTGATCCTGAATGCCTTCCATCATCCCCCTATCCCCCACGGGCGCTGTATAATTTCTACGGGTTTAACGCTCCTCCAAAATAATAATAATAATGCTCCTCTGTCTACTTTTCATTTTTTCATTTTTTCTCTTCCTGTCTTTTGCCTAGGAATATCTGAGTGTGCAGTGTGGTACGGCAGCAAGGTCTTTTCTCCTATTTTGCAACCAACCTAGGCATCCTAACAACCTTGTGGCGGTCTAGCAAAGATGCACACAACACTAACATACATGGAGACCCAGAATGGACCTAAATCAACTGCAAAAACCACCCATACTCCTTGTGTTCAAATGCGTCCATGTATTTAAAGTTGACACTTTAATTGTAACTGATTCTCTGTCATCCATAAATGCTCTCAACTCATTAAGTATAAATTGTGGCATGCTTGTGTCAGAAGCCAGACACAGGTATGGTAAGATTGTGGACAGTGGAGTCAGAGTGCACATGCTGTGGATTCCATCTCACATTGGTCTTCAGATACATGATAGAACTGATAAATTGGCTAAGCTGTATGCTTTCAAAGAGGGAGTAGATTACAATCTTGGGTTGTCAGTTAGCAGTTTGAGAACAATAATACGAAAAGAACTTCAATTGAACTTTATTGGCTTAAGACTTAAGGAGATTGACACAAGTCAGTCCATCTATCATCCTATCATACAGGACAGTGCTGTATGACCCTGGTGGGCTTAGCACTTAGTGTTGATACTACTACTACTACTACTACTACTACTACTACTACTACTACTACTACTACTACTAATAATAATAATAATAATAATAATAATAATAATAATAATAATAATAATAATATCACACAGGAGCCATATGACTATGGAACATCCAACAAAATAAGTAGAATCCTGGACGAAATATAAACTTTGCTAGATGGACTGTTGTCACATCCTGCATCATTAAGTACTGGAGTTCGATAAAATTAATGAATTCAAAGGTAACTCACTAAGATATGTTTAAGAAATGTCAAAGTATTTTATCCACAGTGGTATATTACAAACCATTCTGGAAAAAAACCCTGACTTTGTTCACTATAAAGTATTACCAGTTTTGGCGTGTGTTCTTACCTATTTGTGGTTGCAGGGGTCGATTCATAGCTCCTGGCCCTGACTCTTCACTGATCGCTAATAGGTCCACACAATCCCTGCTACATGAGAGTTATCATACCTCTTCTTAAAGCTATGTATGGATTCCACCTCCACTACATCACTCTCTAGACTGTTCCACTTCTCATAACTCTGACTGAAAAATACCTCTTACATCCCTGTGATTCATCTGAGTTTTCAACTTCCAACTGTGACCCCTTTGTTGCTGTGTCCCATCTCTGAAACATTCTGTCCCTATATCCACCTTGTCAATTCCTCTCGATATTTTATATGTTTTTATCACGTCCTCCCTATCCCTCTATCCCCCAGTGTTGTCAGGTTGAGTTTCCTTAACCTCTCATCATAGGACATACCCTTCAGCTCCAGGACTAGTCTTTCTCTAATTTCTTGACGTGTTTGACCAGGTGTGGGTTCCATACTGGTGCTGCATACTCCAACATGGGCCTGACATACATGGTGTACAGTGTTGTGAACAGTGGTGGGCACAGCTAACCGAAGAGTTAGCTTCGCTAACCTCTAATCTGCTAACTAAAAAATTAGCTCCGCTAATGCTAAACCGCTAAACGACCGAAAAAATTAGCGGAAGCTAACGCTATATGCTAACTGATTACTTTTTCCACATGAATTCAGATTAGGTTTAATTTTTTGGTTTCTTACTTTTAAGACTTTTAGAACAGACCTGGAAAGCTTTCTAATAAGATATAGAATGCCAAGGTCATATGATGATCAAGTGCCCTAGTGCTAAAATAGTGACTGTTTAATTTTGTGATGTAATGCTAGCGACTGACAAGGACACACTTGTCACTGTACTGAAGCACCATAGCAAACAGTACTCATGAAGTAAAACTACTTGTGTGGAAAATTACATTTACCTGGATGTATCTCATTAGATACATACCAGTAAATGGTAACAAAGATAATTATTATTTATCAAAGTTACAGAGACAAGTAGGAATTTTTGGGACACCTAGGTCGCAAAAAATGTCACCCTTCGATACCTACCATAATCTATCTCTCCACAAGTTGCTCTAGACCTATTAATTGCAAATGAAATATACATTACCAGGAATTCTGGTAAAATTTAATATAAATTTGTGGACTGCATATTACCTGGAGTTTACCTGGAGAGAGTTCCGGGGGTCAACGCCCCCGCGGCCCTGTCTGTGACCAGGCCTCCTGGTGGATCAGAGCCTGATCAACCAGGCTGTTGCTGCTGGCTGCACGCAAACCAACGTACGAGCCACAGCCCGACTGATCCGGAACTGACTTTAGGTGCTTGTCCAGTGCCAGCTTGAAGACTGCCAGGGGTCTGTTGGTAATTAAAATTAATAAATGATTACATATACACATTTATATAACGAAGGAGAATTTATAATCATAACACTCACCAATTAGTCTGGAGATTACTGTGTATCATGTACAGAACCCCCCTCTACCCAAATTTATGATAATAATACTGGCAAGAATTACAAACATAATTTAGATAGCTTATCTGAGGTTCCTGGAGCTATCTTGTACATCTGTTTAATGCTCAAGTTATGCAGGAATGCACATCCAACAATTTCGGCTCCTATTTGAGAGGTTTTAAGCCCAATATAACCCCTAGAGCTACGAAAATTAGGCACATTACATTAGAGAGCCTGTAACACATTAAAAAAAACAATGGCGACTCCTCCCTGCTCGTCAGCGCAGGTGCAGAGCCTCCCTTTCGGCTCTATTCTCTAAAATACACTTTTAATCAGGTTTATTTACACAGCATAATTTTGAGAAATTATTTTCCACACTGCGGCTGGGTGGAGGTTGTTGCTAAACGACTCAAATTACTCCTTCCTTTAGGAGACGATTCCAGCCAGTTCTAGCTTGAGTGGCTGTTCTCCTAGTAGGTCTTACTACAATTTCATCTTCCTGCATCACTAGGTCAGCATTACCTTCAGTATCACTCGTGTCACTTTCCCTTAGATTTTCATTTACGTTTGATTGAATACCACTTAATTCCAAGGGAATCAATTTATTAATTGTGCATAAACTTTCTTGGCCACGACACAACACTTTGACATTTCGGACAACACCTTGTGTATCTGGGTACAATGTCAATACTTTGCCCAGAGGCCACAATGTTCGATGTTGTTCAGTATCAATTAACACAATGTCACGTGGTTGAATGTTCTGTCGATTTACTGCCTCTGTCGCACCATAAAAGTGTTCACATAGTGTAAGAAGATATTCCTTAAGCCACACATTAGACCAATGATCAATTACTTTATTTAACATTTTAAATTTATCACACAACACTGCCGCATCATTGTAATCTTCATCACTTTCTTCCCGATTATTTCTATAGACAGGGGCAGCTTCCAATTTCCTTCCACATATTAGGTGAGAAGATGTTAATGCATCTGCATCAGGTGGAAGTTTTAGCAGTAAAGGTCGAGAACCAAAACCTAGTCATTGTGGTAGTCTACAAGCCTCCGGATGCAACATCCCAGCAATTCCAGGAACAGCTGTTAAAAATTGACCACTGTCTGGAAAATCTTCCAGCTCCTGCACCCAACATCTTGCTCCTGGGGGATTTCAACTTAAGGCACCTAAAATGGAGGAATATAGCAAATAATGTTGTTGCAGTAATAACACCAGGAGGCAGCTCTGATGAAAACTCACACTCAAACGAGCTTTTAAATCTCTGCACAAAATTCAATTTAAACCAGCAAATAATAGAGCCTACTAGACTGGAGAATACACTAGACCTCATCTTCACTAACAATGATGATCTGATAAGAAATGTCACCATATCAAAAACAATATACTCAGATCACAACATAATTGAGGTTCAGACATGTATGCGTGGAGCCCCAGACCGACATAATGAGACTAGTCACGAGGGAGCATTCACCAAATTCAACTTCAATAACAAAAACATGAAGTGGGACCAAGTAAACCAAGTCCTAACCGATATAAGCTGGGAAGATATACTAAGCAACACAGACCCCAACTTATGCCTAGAACAAATAAACTTGGTGGCACTCGATGTATGCACAAGGCTTATTCCTCTAAGAAAAAGGAGGAATAGATGTAAAATAGAAGGAGACAGGCGCTCCCTTTACAGGCGACGGAAAAGAATAACAGAGCGGCTAAAAGAGGTCAATATATCTGAAATGCGTAGGGAGACACTGGTCAGAGAAATAGCAAGCATCGAACTTAAGCTAAAGGAATCTTATAGGAGTCAGGAATCGCGGGAAGAACTAAAAGCCATAAATGAAATCGAAAGAAACCCAAAGTATTTCTTCTCCTATGCCAAATCAAAGTCGAGAACAACGTCCAGTATTGGGCCCCTACTTAAACAAGATGGGTCCTACACAGATGACAGCAAGGAAATGAGTGAGCTACTCAAGTCCCAATATGACTCAGTTTTTAGGAAGCCGCTAACCAGACTGAGAGTCGAAGATCAAATGAATTTTTTATGAGAGAGCCACAAAATTTGGTTAACACAAGCCTATCCGATGTTATCCTGACACCAAATGACTTCGAACAGGCGATAAATGACATGCCATGCACTCTGCCCCAGGGCCAGACTCATGGAACTCCGTGTTCATCAAGAACTGCAAGAAGCCCCTATCACGAGCCTTTTCCATCCTATGGAGAGGGAGCATGGACACGGGGGTCGTCCCACAGTTACTAAAAACAACAGACATAGCCCCACTCCACAAAGGGGGCAGTAAAGCAACAGCAAAGAACTACAGACCAATAGCACTAACATCCCATATCATAAAAATCTTTGAAAGGGTCCTAAGAAGCAAGATCACCACCCATCTAGAAACCCATCAGTTACACAACCCAGGCAACATGGGTTTAGAACGGTCGCTCCTGTCTGTCTCAACTATTGGATCACTACGACAAGGTCCTAGATGCACTAGAAGACAAAAAGAATGCAGATATAATATATACAGACTTTGCAAAAGCCTTCGACAAGTGTGACCATGGCGTAATAGCGCACAAAATGCGTGCTAAAGGAATAACAGGAAAAGTCGGTCGATGGATCTATAATTTCCTCACTAACAGAACACAGAGAGTAGTCGTCAACAGAGTAAAGTCCGAGGCAGCTACGGTGAAAAGCTCTGTTCCACAAGGCACAGTACTCGCTCCAATCTTGTTCCTCATCCTCATATCCGACATAGACAAGGATGTCAGCCACAGCACCGTGTCTTCCTTTGCAGATGACACCCGAATCTGCATGACAGTGTTTCCATTGCAGACACTGCAAGGCTCCAGGCAGACATCAACCAAATCTTTCAGTGGGCTGCAGAAAACAATATGAAGTTCAACGATGAGAAATTTCAATTGCTCAGATATGGTAAACACGAGGAAATTAAATCTTCATCAGAGTACAAAACAAATTCTGGCCACAAAATAGAGCGAAACACCAACGTCAAAGACCTGGGAGTGATCATGTCGGAGGATCTCACCTTCAAGGACCATAACATTGTATCAATCGCATCTGCTAGAAAAATGACAGGATGGATAATGAGAACCTTCAAAACTAGGGATGCTAAGCCCATGATGACACTCTTCAGGTCACTTGTTCTATCTAGGCTGGAATATTGCTGCACACTAACAGCACCTTTCAAGGCAGGTGAAATTGCTGACCTAGCAAATGTACAGAGAACCTTAACGGCGTGCATAACGGAGATAAAACACCTCAATTACTGGGAGCGCTTGAGGTTCCTAAACCTGTATTCCCTGGAACGCAGGCGGGAGAGATACATGATTATATACACCTGGAAAATCCTAGAGGGACTAGTACCGAACTTGCACACGAAAATCACTCACTACGAAAGCAAAAGACTTGGCAGACGATGCAACATCCTCCCAATGA
Source organism: Cherax quadricarinatus (assembly GCF_026875155.1). Lineage (NCBI taxonomy): Eukaryota > Metazoa > Arthropoda > Malacostraca > Decapoda > Parastacidae > Cherax > Cherax quadricarinatus. Next base: position 112,342 of record NC_069464.1, read on the forward strand.
AAAGCAGGGGTGTCACTAGCACGTTAAGAGACCATAAAATAAGTGTCAGGGGCCCGAGACTGTTCAACTGCCTCCCAGCATACATAAGGGGGATTACCAACAGACCCCTGGCAGTCTTCAAGCTGGCACTGGACAAGCACCTAAAGTCAGTTCCTGACCAGCCGGGCTGTGGCTCGTACGTTGGTTTGCGTGCAGCCAGCAGCAACAGCCTGGTTGATCAAGCTCTGATCCACCAGGAGGCATGGTCACAGACCGGGCCGCGGGGGCGTTGACCCCCAGAACTCTCTCCAGGTAAACTCCAGGTAGGTGTATCACTCATGTACAAGAGAGGCCTATTATTTATACGATTCTCCACCTCCACTAACACTGCACGGAATTCTTCCAAATTAATTCTTTTCTGGTGTAGTACTTTACGGAGACACCTCTTCAGTGTGCCTATCAGTCTTTCGTACAGCCCCCCCCCCCCTGCCAAGGGGCTCTAGGAGTAATAAATTTCCAGGTACACCCTCGTTGTGGTTAACAGATTGAACATCGTTACTATTATTTAATTCTATCAAGTGTTGAGCACCTGCTACAAAATTTGTGGCATTATCCAAAATCATCAGTCTCGGACAGGATCTCCTATTTGCAAATTTTCGAAACAGCTGTATAAACTGTTCTGCAGACAAGTCCTGAGCCACTTCTAAATGAATTGCCCTAGTAGCAGTACAAGTGAACAAGCGTACATACACTTTCAGTGGAACACCATCTGAAGTACCTGTTAAAATGATTGGACCACCATAGTCTACACCTGTTACATCAAATGGTTTCACTAATTGTACATGCTCCTTTGGCATTGGTGGAGGACCTGGGTACATATAGGATCTGGCATCTACACGGTGACATATTACACAAGATTTAATCACCCTTTTTACACTTTGTCGTCCTTGTGGAATCCAGAAAGTTTCCCTAATACAATTTAAGGTATCTTGTACCCCACCATGTATTACATTTTTATGGGTATTTAAAACAATCAAATTTGTTAGATGATGAGTTTTGGGTAGTAAGATAGGGTGTTTATCATAATCACCCAATTCAGCATTTTGTAACCTACCTTTACACCTAATTACATTGTTCTCTAAATACAGCCCCAATTTCTCTATCATGGAACCTTTCACAATTTTTCTTTCCATCATCAATTTATTCTCATTTCCATAGATTTCTTCCTGTACCCTCTGTATCCAATATTCAAGAGGATGTGAAAACTTATACGAGATATTCATCTTGTTTAGAAATTTAAACACCAACTTAGTTACATTGATTAGTTTGGGTAAAGAAGAATACCTATTTATATCAATGGCTAAAGGACAAACTATTGGAGTAGTGGTCACAGTAATTTCAACAGGAGCAATATATGCCTTTTGTACAGGCCAGTTACCTTATTTACCAACCAGCTCGGTCCTTTAAACCATGATACAGCATTTACAAATTAAGCATAAGGTAAACCTCGAGACAAGAAATCAGCTGGATTCTCCTCACCAGGTATATGATTAAATGTTAACATATGTTGACCCAAACAATTATACTTTTCTTGCATCTGATTAATTTCAGCAACTTTGCTTTGTACATGCACAATTTTACTGTTTCCATTACGAATCCATTGTAAGGATACCTCATTATCAGACCAAAACAGTGTCGCTAATATTTATCTCCTGCAACTTATTTCTTATATCATTAGCTAATTTGACACCTACATAAATGGCTGTTAATTCCAACTGAGGTAAGGTACGTGATTTAATTGGAGACACTTTAGCCTTAGACATAAGAGAAATAACACTATTACATTGAAGGTAAACAACTGCTCCATATGCCAATTTTGAAGCATCACAAAAAAATGTGGAGTATAATTTTCCCATCTGGATTGGCCACCTGGCATGGGAACTCCAACATTGGATTCTTTTCATAATCACCAATTAATTCATCCCACCTGTTAATGAATTCCTCAGGCAGAGTTTCATCCCAAGCACATTTAAGCTTCCATGCCTCTTGTATTAATAATTTCCCTTTATAGTAAGGGGTGACACTAAGCCTAGTGGATCAATACATTTGGAAATTTCAGCAAGCAAAACTCTTAGTTAATTTACTGGGCATACTGTAATTATTAGGTTTTAACATTAACAAATCTCTCAAGTTAATCCCAATACATTACTACAATTTGGCACTTCATCTCCAGGGTAATCTTTACTTATTTTGTCCTTTAATTTGGACGAATTACTATTCCATTCCCTCAGAGGCATATTTGCACTTTGCATTATTTTATTAGCCTCTCCATAAGTCATTAACAGTTCCTCTTCAGTTGATGTCACACCCAGGAAATTGTCCACATAAAATTGTTTGCTCATTACTTTACTCAATGAACTTACCGTACATTTAAGGTGTGCATTTATCGTCACTTGAAGTAGGATCGGACTGGATGTAGCACCAAATAATACGCTCCTAAAGCAAAAAGTTTTCAGAGGGCTAAGTGGGTCACTAGGATTCTTAGGCCATAAGAAACGGGTACAATCCCTGTCAGCCTCTTGTAAACCCACTCTTAGGAAAGCTTTACTTATGTCAGCCGTAAAGGCATAATTCTTCACCCTAGAATTTAATAAGATATCTCCTAATTTTTCCGTCAACGATGGACCTGTCATCAAACAGTCATTTAAACTAGGTACATTTTTGTTACTCCTGGCACTACAATTAAACACAATCCTCAGAGGAGTGGTCTTAAAATCCTTCTTCACTTCGTGATGTGGCAAATAGTGACCATAAATTTTAGCTTGCTCGGGAGGTACCTCTTCTATAAATTTATTAATTAACTGTTCAGCAATTATATCATTATAGGCAGTCAACAATTCTGGTGTCTTATTCAGTTTGCGGAGCTGAGCCTTTAATTGTCCATATGCCATTCTGTAATTAGTGGGCAATTCTGGATGGTTCAGTCTCCACGGAAGTCGTACCCAGTATTGTCCAGATTCAAATTTTACATCTCTCAGGTATTGTTCCTGAGTAAAGGAATCGTCTGGACTTTCTTCATTTACATTTATTCCAATGCTGTCTAATTCCCACAATTTATGCATTGGCTCAACACCATCCTCTATGGAAGAATTATACTTGGGCACGATTTCATGAGCAAGACACACAGTGATAGTATTCATAGTTTCCTCTAGTCATGCATTATTATTACGAGGAATCCTACCATACATTACATGGCCTCCTGCAGCCTTTAAAAGGGTGACACCACATTTATTTATCATACCCTTTACAAAGGAGGCATAATAGTCACTACCTATCAAAATATTTATTGGGCCAACTGTTACGTTGGTTTCCCTTATTTCTTGGATGGTAAGGTTCTCACTACATGTTCTAGTGTGGGGTAGCTTTTACTTAATGGCCTTATTTGTCTAGGGGTAATACTTACATCATGGCTGATCATCTTGAGTGTCTCTGATACCCTTTCACCAGCCCTCTTCACAGGTTATGTAAACTACTACTATAAAAAATATAACTGTTTTCCAATAGATTTTAAGAATATAAAATCACAGCCCCCATTTCAAAAAAAAAAACACAAAACCATGCCTGTGCCCCACAGGGTGTGTTGCAACAACTTTTCCCTTTCATCTTCCTGACATAATCTGGGCTAACCAGGTTTTGACACATTTAGTCCCCCTGGGTATGGTGGCCAAACTTAAATTAAAAAAATTCCCCCTGGAGCACACATGAGCCCCAAAAGTGGGGAAAAGGGACCCAGAGACCCGCCGGGTTAAGGGTCACCAAGAGAGAGAGAGTCAGTGAGAGGGCGAGAGAGAGAGGCCTGGCTAAACTCCTCCCACCAAAACAAAAGACGTTGCCAAGACAATTCTCCAGTTACCCCAATTCACCACCCCTTAATTTTACTTTTACAAAAAGAAATACAACTTTATAAATACTTATTTAAATTGTGTTTTTTTTGTGTCTATATATAACCTATTTATTGAGAAAAATAGGTTTACCCAGCTGCCCCCAGTCATAAGGTTTACAGTCCTTCGACATTGGCAAATCCCCCTAATTCAATATAATTAGGGATTATTATGTAACTGTTCTTTAAATACAGTTGGGGGCCTATAGCCCCCTAACACCCCCCTCCCGACGAAGTCTCACAAACTAGCCGTGTCCCTCAGGAACGGTAGTAAAAAGGTTTTTGCTTAAGTCTGAAGGCGGTAAAAAAAGATACTAAAATGACACATTTTCCCAGCACCATAAAACTCTTCACTTTTTTTGTTATTTACAACAGATTGAGATTTTTTAGAAAAGGGATTTTTAAACCAAACCCTATACCAAGGGTGAACTATTTACAATTTAGTGGCTTTTAAACAAACACATTACAATGCAAAAATTGCACACAATGCCCACTGTGAAAGCCCGCACCAACAGGCCTGTGCCTCTGCTACGGTAATCCAGCAAGCAACTGGTACTCCAGGGTGGCATCTTCCTGATCAGGAGACGAGAGTAGAGCCAAACCAGAGCAGTCAGTGTACACCAGGCAGGAAACTTCACAAAACATGTCAAGGGGGTCTCTCACTTGGTGGCCGAACCCAAACAGTGAGATTTTCCAGTCAACACTCACGATCCTTAACATGGTCAGGCACTCAAGCCCATCTTCCGAGGTCCCACTCCACACAAAACCTCCAAACTTATGAAGAGGAGGCTGACATAGAAATGGAGGGGTCCAGGGCCCCACAAAGGCAAACCGTCGGGCCGTTTGTATATAGAGGCATCCCAAGACACAACATCACATACCTTCCTGAACGTCTCATGTTACCGAAGGTTTTTCAACCACTGCCTCAACCTCACATTTAAGTACACCCTGACCCTCGTCACACTTTTGGCTCTGACTCGACTCCTTCACAGTCAGATGGGTGGTAGAGAGTACTCAGGCTCGCTGAGAGTTCACCACTGCAAAACAACAAGGTCAGCACAAGACAAACACTATTACAAAGTACGCACCATGCATCTACATGAAACATCTAGAGAGAGCATCAGCAACCAAAATTCTCTGGGCCTTTTATATATTTTTAAATTTCAAATTAAAAGGCTGTAGGAACAAAGCCCACTTAAGAGTCTTTGATTGGGGGTTTCTCATTCCTTTGCAAAAAACCTCAGAGGGTTATGGTCACTATACACTATTACAGGATGTGGGGATGCACTGATATAAAAATTCAAAATTCTGCACAGCCAACACCAAAGCCAAAGCCTCTTTCTCTACAGTTGCATAACCACGTTGATGCTTTTTTTAATTTGGCTGAATGGTAACAAACTGGGTGAAGGGTATCTCTCTCATCACCCTGCAACAACACTGCACCTACCCCTACATCACTAGCATCCACTTGTAGAGAGAAGGGCATTCAAACTCAGGACTTTTTAAAGATAGGAGCATTCCCTAATAACATTTTCACATTTTCAAAAGCCCTGTCACACTTGCTGTCCCATTTTGAATTGAACTTTGGGACTGGTCAAAGTTGTCAGTGGTGACGTTACCTGGGAGAGGTTGGGCAGAATCGTCGTAATAACCCACCATGCCCAGGAACCTCATCACTGCCTTCTGATTCTGTGGTCTAGGAAAATTTATAATGGCCTCCACCTTAGCATGAATTGGGGCAACTTTTCCCTGACCAACTAATATCCTAAGAATTGTACACGGGCTTGGCCAAACTCACTTTTGCTCAAATTGATGGTTAGATTGGTTTGGGGGGATAGACATTCAAACAACTTTTGCAATCTTACCAAGGAGTTTCCCACGGGTTACTGAATACCACAATATCTCTAGATAGGCCCGCACACCATCCAACCCCCTTATGACAGTATTTATACGACCTGGAAAGGTGGCAGGAGCATTTTTTAACCCAAAAGGAAGATTATATTGAAAAACCCATCTGGAGTGACGAAGACTGAAATTTTCCTTGGCTCGTGGGTGAGGGGGGATTGATAATAACCCTTTTAAATAAGTCCAGTTTGCTCACAAACTTTGCCCCTCCCACCATCAAAACACATCATCCATACAGGCAAAGGGTAACCGTCAGCCCCTTCGTTACTTCATTTACTCTGCGATAGTCAGTGCACATTACGCATAGATCCATCAGGTTTGGGAACCATCAGGCATGGAGATGCCCACTGACTCTCGCTAGGCACTACAAACTGGTTTTGAAGGAGGAATTTCACTTCTTCCTCATGTGAAGTTGTTTTGTTGGGTTCATGCGGTAAGGAGCCTGCTTTATTGGAACAGCTTCCCCGACATCCACATCATGGGGAGCATTTACTTACTTTGGGTACATCCCCAAACAAATCTGGAAATTTTTGGAGTAACTGAACCAAGTCACAGGCTCCCTGTACACTGAGTCCCTTCATGTGTGCCAAGGGATTTTGCAAGATGGCTGAATTGCACAGCCTTACTTCTGTTTTTACAGGAAGTTTTTCAGTATCGTCACACTCAACTTGAATAGCGGCAACTCCTGCCCTAGAATGAATTTTTTTCAACCTGTTAATGTGCACATCCTTTCTGATTTGCGACGGCCAGGCATCTTAATTACATAATTGGGGCCAGACCTGCCTGTGATGACAAAGGGTCCATCAAATCGTGCAGCAAGGCATGTCCCGGAAACCGGCTCCAAAGCTAACACTTCCTCTCCAACACTGAAGGAGCGAGGGGCTGCCCTTTGGTCTACCGCTGCTTCATGGCCCTCTGACTAGCTTTGAGGTTGTCTGCTGCCATCTGTCTCGCCTGGTCCAATCGTTTCCTGAAAAGAGAACATCTTCCGGCGGGGAAGCCCATTTTCACCACCCAGCCAATGCTCCTTGAGAATAGTCAGTGTCCCCTCACTGGATGACCATAGACAAGCTCGAAAGGGCTGAAACTGAGAGATTCTTGGGTGCTTTCCCGCACGGCAAACAAGAGAAAAGGAATACCCTCATCCCAATCACTAGTGTTACTCATACAATAAGCTCGCATCATTGTCTTAAGAGTTTGATGAAATCTCTCTACCACTCCCTGAGACTGAGGGTGATAGGCAGTTGAAAATTTGGGCTGTACATCTAACCCCTTTAACACATTCCTAAATAATTTCGAGGTAAAGTTAGACCCTTGATCTGTTTATACCTCCCGAGGAAAGCCAACATGGAAAAAGAACTTCATCAAAGCCCTTAAGACCACTCGAGCTGTTATCTTGCATAGAGGGATTGCTTCTGGGTACCTGGTAGTGGAGCAAATTATTGTTAGTAAATAATTATTTCCCATTCTGGTCCTTGGGAGTGGGCCAACGACATCCACTACCAGCTTGCTGAAGGGTTCACCGGGTGCTGAAATTGGCTGAAGGGGGACAGGTTTAATGCTTTGATTAGGTTTCCCTATAATTTGGCAGGCATGACAGGTCTTTATATAATCTCCCACCGTCTCCCACAGCCGAGGCCAGAAGAAGTGCCTGGAAACCCTGGATACTGTTTTAGCAATACCTAGGTGTCCACCCAGAGGTGTGTCATGCACTAAGCTAAGAACATGGTTTCTATAAGGCTCAGGCACCACGACCTGGTGACAAAAACTTGGCTCTCCTTCTACTGGTACTGCAACCGAAGGTGCCTTCTTCATGAGTATACCTTTCCTGAAATAGAAGCATTTATTTAAACGTAAAGATTCCTCCTCAGTCACAGCTGAGGCTCTGATCGACTTAAGTGTGTCATCACACCCCTGTGCAGCAATTAACTGCATCATAGTAGGCCCAATCTCCCTCACACTACTTCCTTGATCTCTTTTTTCTCTGCTCAGACGTTGTGCTGAGCGGTTGTCAGCTGTTGCTCCTCAGTCCCGACACCTGGTGGAGGAGTGTTTACAACATCAACAACAATGGCGACTGCGTTTCGCCGCCGCGTTAATACTGTTTGTATTCAACTAACGCAGGGATCTATCACCGGCGAATCAGTAAATGTGTTACTGCCAGCAATCATTCGTGATACTTATGGCATTCAACGTGAATCCTTGTGTGGCGTCGCCCCTTTAATGGAACTACACGGATCTTCGTCAAGTTTTGTGACACTCAGATGTACGAGAAGATTGTGACCCAGTACCAGGATATAAGTAAGCAAGTCACCCCAGCAGTTTCTGTCCAGTTTTCATGACGTTTCACGATACTATACGTGGGTAGTGTGCGAAACGTGCCTTTCGAGGCCAATGAAGTTGATATACGTGACGTTTTTGAACGTTATGGGAAGATCCACCTGGTCACCATGGGTAGGTGGTCTGACGGCCACTATAATGGCCTTCAGGAGGGGTCATTTACGTTGAAAATGTCCCTGCGTCAGCCGATTCCTTCGTACATTCAACTGGAGGAGTTTCGTTCCCAGGTGTACGTTACGTACCCTGGACAGAGAAGAACTTGCCGCCTCTGCGGCGCTCTGGATCACATAGCGGCTCAGTGTGTCCAGGCCAGCCGCCATCGGGGCGTGGTCGTCGACCTGACGGTGAGGTACCCCGTCAGGCTCTGGAAGAGGAGGTTGTCGAGACATCGCCGCGTATGACATCATGGAGTGCTGAGGTTGATAGGGCCATGCTACTAGAGTCATCTTGTGTGACTCTACCTGGGACTGCCTCCCTTGACGAGGTGGAACATGTGAACAGTGAAATCCCTATAGCAAGAGAGGCAGGTGAGATGGAAGCCGACATTGTATCTGCGTTAAGTGACCTATTAGCGTCGCATGAGTCTGATTCTGTGTTGTGTTCTGATGAGGGGAAATTACGTGCAGATGATGCTGATCAGATAGCTAAAGTGAGAGATTTGGAGAGTTCGAGTTTTCACACTGTTGAGGCAGAAATTCACAAGGAGAACACCACAAGTACTGACATGTCTGAAGATGCTGTTTCTAGGAAGCGTGCGGCCCACCCCCTCCCATCCCATGTGTCTTGACCCCTGGAAAGTTTGGGAAGAAGACCCTGGTCGGAAAACACGGGTGCGGGGAGGTCGGCGGGGTGGACAGCAGG
>NC_069464.1:121866-154272 GCF_026875155.1 Cherax quadricarinatus
TTTTAAATATCAAGTCCTGCCCATTCTTTGGGTTTTCTAAATTTTGTAGGACTGTACCTCCGAAAATTTTGCTCCTATTGAGAGGTTTCAACCAGATATAACCTCCACAGCTACGAGATATTCTTTACGTTTCACTAACTCTTGTTTTGCCCAGTTCAAAACATGGCGTCTCCTCCCAAGCAATGCTAACACTGTCACTGGTTCCTTTTTTTATTTCCAAATTCATTTTTACTAACTACAATATATTTCACTAATTTACATGCAAAATACACTATATTTCGGAAAATATACAATATTTTCCACACTGCGGCCGGGTGGAGTTCGTTGTTAATGTCTCAAATTGCTCCTTCCTCTGGGAGACGATTCCAGCCAGTTCTAGATTGAGTGGCTGTTCTCCTAGTAGGCCTTACTAAAATTTCATCTTCTTGCATCTTCATGGTCAGTGCTATCCTCAATATCACTCGTGTCACTTTCCCTTAGATTTTCATTTACATTTGATTGAATATATTTAATTCCAAGGGAATCAATTTATTAATATTACCTGAACTTTCCTGGCCACAACACAACACTTTGACATTCCGGACAACACCTTGTGCGTCTGGGTACAATGTCAATACTTTGCCCAGAGGCCACAATGTTCGATGTTGTTCAGTATCAATTAACACAATATCATCTGGTTGAATGTTCTGTCGATTTACTGCCTCTGTCGCACCATAAAAGTGTTCACGTAGTGTAAGAAGATATTCCTTATGCCACACATTGGACCAATGACCAATTACTTTATTTAAAATGTTAAATTTATCACACAACACTGCCGTATCATTGTAATCATCACTTTCTTCAGGATTATCTCTATAGACAAGGGCAGCTTCCAATTTCCTTCCACATATTAGGTGAGAAGGTGTTAATACATCTGCATCAGGTGTATCACTCATGTACGAGAGAGGCCGATTATTTATCCAATTCTCCGCCTCCACCAACACTGCATGAAATTCCTCCAAATTAATTCTTCCGGTGTAGTACTTTACGGAGACACTTCTTCACTGTGCCTATCAGTCTTTCATACAGCCCCCCCTGCCAAGGGGCTCTAGGAGTAATAAATTTCCAGGTACACCCTCGTTGGGTTAACAGAGATTGAACATCGTTACTATTATTTAATTCTATCAAGTGTTGAGCACCTGCTACAAAATTAGTGGCATTACCTGAAATCATCAATCTCGGACAGGATCTCCTAGCTGCAAAATTTTCGAAACAGCTGTATAAACTGTTCTGCAGACAAGTTCTGAGCCACTTCTAAATGAACTACCCTAGTAGCAGTACAAGTGAACAAGCATACATACACTTTCAGTGGAACACCATCTAAAGTACCTGTTAAAATTATTGGACCACTATAGTCTACACCTGTTACATCAAATGGTTTCACTAATTGTACACGCTCCTTTGACAATGGTGGAGGACCTGGGTACATATAGGATCTGGCATCCACACGGCGACATATTACACAAGATTTAATCAACCTTTTTACACTTTGCCGTCCTTGTGGAATCCAGAAAGTTTCCCTAATACAATTTAAGGTATCTTGTACCCCACCATGCATTACATTTTTATGGGCATTTAAAACAATCAAAATTGTTAGATGATGAGTTTTGGGCAGTAAGATAGGGTGTTTAGCATAATTACCCAATTCAACACTTTGTAACATACTTCTGCACCTAATTACATTATTCTCTAAATACAGCCCTAATTTCTTTATTATGGAGCCTTCCACAATTCTTCTTTCCATCATCAATTTAATCTCATCTGTGTAGATTTCTTCCTGTACCCTCTGTATCCAATATTCAAGAGGATGTGAAAAATTATGTGAGATATTCATCTTGTTTAGAACTTTAAACACCAACTTAGTTACATTGATTAGTTTGGGTAAAGAAGAATACCTATTTATATCAATGGCTAAGGAAAGACAAACTATTGGAGAGGTGGTCACAGTAATTTCAACAGGAGCAATATATATGCCTTTTGTACAGGCCAATTAACTTTATTTATCAACCAGCTCGGTACTTTAAACCATGATACAGCATTTACAAATTTAGCATAAGGTAAACCTCGAGACAAGGAAACAGCTGGATTCTCCTCACCAGGTATATGATTAAATGTTAACATATGCTGACCCAAACTATTATATTTCTCTTGCATCTGATTAATTTCAGCGACTGTTTTGTACGTACACAATTATCACACCAAATTACGTGTCGCTAATATTTATCTCCTGCAACTTATTTCTTATATAATTAGCTAATTTGACACCTACATAAACGGCTGTTAATTCCAACTGAGAAAGTGGAAAGGAGATGAACAGGCTGCACTAAATTACCGACAAGTGTCACTGACATGTATAGTATGTAAAGTTATGAAGATGATTATTAGGAGGAAAGTGGTGGAGCACCTAGAAAGGAATGGACAACCAGCATGGCTTCTAGGAAGGGAAATCCTGCATCGTTGTAAGCTCCTTTCTTCTATGTGCGGGTTATTTGTGTATCGTTCCAGTCACGATATTGTCCCTTTTTTTTTTTTATTTTTTGGAGCTCTTTTAAAAAGGAAACAGAAGAAAGACAGGAGAGAGAGAGAGATGTGTAGACTACTTTCCTTCTTAAAACTGAAAAAAGGTTTTGAAACAGTACCACACAAAAAAAAGGTTAAAAATTAGAGAAACACGGGAATTGGGGGGAAAAGTACTGCAGTGGTCAAAAAACCTACCTCCGGAAGGAAACAACTTTGTGTGGGTACGAGATGAGGTGTCAGAGTGGGTGCATGCGTAAAGGGGGGTTTCCCAAAAAGGGTAAACCCCTAGTTTCGGGTGCTTTTTTCTTGTATTGTGAAAGATTGAGGAAGTTATGAACAGGGGTTTTTTACTGTTCGAGAGGATTTTGAAACAAATGAAAAATATAAGCAACGGGGGAAAAAGGTAGGGTAAAGGGGATAGGGAAAGGGAAGCCCCCTGGGCTTACAAATAGCTGCGCAGTTTAAAAATGCAAATTTATGAAGCTTGGGGAAGGAAAAAAAACCGCAGGTGGAGTACACCCTAAGAGGTCAGGGCTGTAAATCTCACTCAAGGAAAAGGATTTTTGGGGTGACATCTACTGAACTTATCTCCTGGGGACACACCCCCCCGAAAAAACTCCCGCAGCATACGAGCATGTGGCCAAACCTGAGAACAGCAATTCAAAATTTTTAAGAAAGGGGAAAGTCATTCTCGAAAACTGTACACCGGAACGCAGGCCCATACGCAGTATGCAGCCCCCAGTAGGGAAACCCTTGTGAAAACAGGGCAAAAAAATTAGAGAAACCAAAAATGTTTGCGCAAGATTAGTCCCAGAGCTGAGGGGTTTTTTAACGATGGGGGTTTAAAAAAATCAACCTTACAAAAATGGGGAAACGGGAGGAAAAAGGGAAGAAAATAAAAACCCAATATAAAAAAACTAAGAGGAATTGTCAAATGTAAAATAGGGACAAAATTTGTTTCCAGAAAATTGCACAAAAAACAAACTAAACTTTGGTGTAAAAATTTTGGGTGAATTCCCGCCCAATTTAAGAAAAAGGGGACACAAGGGGCAACAAAGGGTACCTCATAGTTTTGGGCACCTCATCTGTGCCTTTATAAAACCCTCTTTTCCCAAATATACGTTTTTTATCCTTAAATAAACCCCCTGGAGAGGGAGGGTTCCCACATTAGGTGAAACTTGTTTCATTTTCTTTACAAACTCATTGGGTCTTTAGGGTGTTAAGAAGAAATTACTTCAGCCCTGGTTGCAGAAATTTTGATAGTTTTGGAAAAGGGGTTGTAGTGGGGGCCCAAGGTCCCCCACACAGATTAAGAAAGGTATGATAAAGCATATGGGGAAAAAGAAAGAGGGGACTTAGTAGGGGACCATGAATAGCAACCACGGTTAGGGGGTGTACAAGGAGGAAAAGTACACACACACACACGCCGCGCGCCCCCGCGCACCAACACCAACACACACAAAACCACAAAACACCCCCACCCCACCCCAACACAAAACACACACACCACACACCCCACACCAACACCCCAAAAACCACAGGGAATCAAATTGGGAAAACCGGGGAGCCCCCCGGGGGCCCCCCAAAATTTGGAGACCCAAGATAATGGATGTGGTACGGAAAAACCTCATTCATAAAACATGAAAAGGACATTCCCAGAGAGAGAGGGGGGATGAACGAGCCAAGATAAAACCTTGGGGTTAAATTTTGCCCAGTTCAGACATTGAGGAAAAATCCCCAAAAAAGAGTCCCCTAGGAGTAGTGACCACGGTTTCTGTGCTTTAGAATCCCATAGTAGAGTTTCAAAGGAAAAGGGTAACAGGAGTTGAATGGGAAAAGCCAGACTATTTAAAAAGGGGGGCTACATAGGTTTGAAAGGGAAATTCCCGCGGAGGTTCAGTGGGACAGGGGAACTGGTAGGAAAATCATAAACCCAAATTTATGGAAAACTAACAACCCCAAAAAGCAAGGGGGCGAGGAAAGGGTTTTTTCCCAAAAGGGAACAGAAACAATGGGAAAAACCAGAAGAGCCCCTGGGTTTACCCGGGCGGTGGAAAGGGGGGCCAAAAAACCCCCTGCACCCGAGAATGGAAAAAGTACAGAAGGCAAAGAAAACAGGGGAAAAAAAGGAGTTAAATTTGAAGAGCCAAAGGAAAAAAGTTGCCCCAGGGGAAGGAGGGGGGCCCCGCGACAGTATGAAAAAAAAGATAGCTCGAAAGGAGAAGGAGCAGAGGTGTGTGGTGCTACTAACCAATCTTCAAAAACAACCTTGAAACTGGGCAATACCTAGGGTATGTAGCCCCTTTTTTAAAAGGAGAAAAAAAGAGGGAATTTAAATACAGACCAGTGTTTTAACATGTATAGTAAAGCAAAGTCATGGAGAAGATTATAGGAGGAGGTGGTGGAAAACCCGGAAACGGAACAAATTATAAAAAGGAAAAAACCAGCTGGATTTATGGAAGGCAAATCCCTTTTCCCCAAACCTGGAGTTTTTGACAGGGTAACAGAAGTAAGACACGAGAGGGGGGGGTTGACTGATTTTCCCGGGCTGGGAGGAAGGCCCCTTCCCCAGTTCCTCACCAAAAAAGGGGTTAGTGCAGGGAAACTTAGGGTCAGGGCGCATATAAAGGGAGGGCATGGGAAAGGATCAGGGAATACCCGCGGGGGGGCAACAACGAGTCCCTTGGGACTGAAGAGGTTTCACAGTGGGCGCCTGTACGAGCGGGGGCCCACCCAAAGGTTTAATTTCCCAAAGGGCCAGTTATATTTTTGGGAATTATGTGAATGACATGATGGGGAAGGGAAAAGAACCCCTGAAATTTCCCTGTTCGCAGATGATGTTTAAAATTTTTAGAAGAATTAAAAAAAAGTTAGGAAGAGGCAGGACGCAAAGATACCCGGGCAGGCTTTAAAACGGGTCCATAACTGGCTCCCTTTAAATTTAACCCTGCCCAAAAAGCAAAGGGCTGAAGATTAAAGGGAAAAAAGGGAAAAAAAACCGCAGAAGAGTATGGGCCAGGTGGACCCAAAAAAAAAATGCAAACCTCACTCAAAGAGAAAAAATCCCTTTAGGTGACCCTAACACCGGGGAATGTCTCCGGGGCACCATTTTAAACCCGTAACTGCTGCAGCATATGGAGCCTGGCAAACCCGAGAATTTGCGTTCCCATACTTAGTAGGAATCGTTTCAAGACACTGTACACTGTGTACGTCAAGCCCATACGGGGGTTTATGCAGCACCAGTTTGGAACCCACATCTGGTCAAGCACGTCAAGAAATTAGAGAAAGTACAAAGGTTTGCAACAAGGCTAGTTTCGGAGCTCGGGGAAATGTCCTTACGAAGAAAGGTTGAGGGAAATGGGAAACTGACGACTTTGGAGGACAGGAGGGTCAGGGGAAACATTATAACAGCATACTCAGTACTGCAGGGAATAGATAAGGTGGACAGAGACAGGATTTTCCCAGAGATGAGACACTGGAACAAGGGGTCACATTTGGAAGCTGAAGACTCAGACGAGTCACAGGGAGTCACAGGGATTTTAGGAAGTATTTCTTCAGTCATAGAGTTGTCAGGAAGTGGAATGGGCCTAGCAAGTGATGTGTGGATGTAGGAAATTTGTACGTAGCTTTAAGACGAGGTATGACAGAGCTCAGGAAGCAGAGAGAGAGGAGGAGAGGGGGAGAGAGGAGAGAGAGAAGAGAGAGAGAGAAAAAGAGGACCTAGTAACGACCAGTGAAGAGGCGGGGCCAGGAGCTGGTCTCGACCCTGTAACCACAATTAAGTGACTTAAAGTGAGTCCCAATACACCACACAAATAGAATTAAAAATATTGTTGGTCTCAATATTGGTATCCCTTCCCAGATCCCTAGTGTTACTTTCCAACCTTTCATATGCTAAACTTTTCATAATTAATTAAACCGTGTAATTAATTTAACGTTTATGCTCAACAAGTTTTTCCCATATAATTCTCTCTCTCCTCTCTCTTCTCTCTCTCTCTCTCTCTCTTTCCTTCTCTCTATCCCTTTCTCTCTCCTTCTCTCTCTCGTCACAGTTTTTTTCAAAATTCGGATGAATCTGTTTTCGGTATCTTTTAAATTTTTTGTACCTTCCCTTTTTGTGCTAAACTGAACAAATTAAACCAACCGTTCTATGGTTTTTCTTTGTTTTCTTTATTACTCTATTACTGTTCTCCAGGTATTCTCTTACTATCTGTACCCTCCTCCAATACTGCAAACATCTTACCCTCCCCCCAATACCTGAAAAACTTCGTACCTTCTCCAATATGCAAACATTGTCCCCTCCTCAATACCTGCAAACTCTGTACCTTCCTCCAATACTGCAAAATCTTCCCTCCTCAATACCTGCAAACATATATAACCTTTTACTTCCTCATCCTCCTTCATGTAACCCAAATCTTCATTATTCCTTTTCTACAACATTTCATTATATTCACTCACTGTCTCTGCAATAAAATTCTTCGTTTCAATCTTCTTACTCACCGATGCCATGAATTTTATGTTCCTTGTGCTTTTACTGTTCTTCCACTGGTGATGTTTGACGCAACAGTTTACTCTTGTGAGATGATGATTATCCAAAATTCTTCTCATCATTTTTTCACCACAAGACAGTTAAAGTGCAGTCCTCTACGCCATTTCAAGTCTTGAAAACTTATTTTTTTCTCGATAGAATTCTTTACCAAAATCTTCTTTACAGTTCATTAATTAAATTAAATGCCCCGTACAATTCTTTATACCTGGCGCTCAACCTTACTAAGTTCCAAAAAAAATTTCTCCCAATTTTTGCATTAACTGTCCCCTACACAATTATTAAATTTCTTACCACCTCTCCAACCATGAATAATTCTTCCTCGGCCTCACGACCATAAACATTTTCTGTTAATATGGACTTCTATTCCACTTTTATCAAATTGACATTAAATATAAAAGCCTAACCCCTATTTCTTGTTCATTTTGATCATGATATTACGCACTGCATTTGTGCTCTGGATTTCTCAGATTACTCTTGATTTATTTAACACATTTCAAGTTAAATACATTTAACCTTTATCTTTCTAATGTTTCCTTCATTACTTTTGCAACCAAATATTTTCTTCACTGCTTACCCACATTGGAAGTATTTGTTCCTTAAGGGAAAAGGTTATATTTGTAAAATTCCTAATTATAAAGGTTCTATTTTACAAGTGACCTACATAAAGTATCTCCCAAAGAATGTTCTCCTCTTTTATGTATGTAATTGAATGTTGAATGATCTGATGCACAAAACTATTGCAAAAGGGATTATTTATTTTTCAGAGATGAATGTGGGGAATGTTAGTCGAATGTACCATAACTGTATAGAGATACACAGTATCCCTTAAAATGTTCGTGTAACACACACCAGGATTCATTTTTCTCACTGAGCAGATTGTTTTATCTGAAGGTTCCCAGTTCTGGGTCCATTGAAACAAACGTTGAAAAACTTTAATTTTAAATTTCGTTCCACAAATTTTCCCACTGGACTTTTTATAGATTAAAGGATGGGGCAAATGTGAAAATTCTGGTAAAATCTCAATAAATCCTAAACGCCCGAGGATTACATCTCACTAATGCAAGATATGTTAAATACACAATGGTCCAGGGGAACTAGGCCCCAAATGGGTTAAGGGGGAATCATCGGATTTATTATACATTTTACTTACAGTTAAAAGGGAAAATTTAGGATATTTTTAATTATATAGGATTTATTTTCATTAATAAGGTCCTTTGGACATATCCTGCCTGTGTGTACATTCCCAGCAAGTGAACGAGATGCTCACCAGTGACCATATGTGGAAACTACTTAGCATAAGTTGTTGCATGCATGGACTGCCACACTATGGAGTTTACTGGAGGGGGTTTGGGGTCAACGCCCCGCGACCGGTCTCAGACCAGGCCTCATGGTGGATCAGGGTCTGATCAACCTGGCTGTTACTGCTGGCCGCACACAAGCTGACGTACGAACCACACCCCGGCTGGTCAGGTACTGACTTTAGGTGCCTGTCCAGTCCCTTCTTGAAGACAGCCAGGGGTCTATAGGTAATTCCCCTTATGTATTGCTGGGAGGAAAGTTAAAAGAGTCTTGGGCCCCCGGGACACTTACTGTGTTGTCTCTCAGTGTACTCGTGGCGCCCTGTTTTTCATCTGGGGAATGTTGCATTTCCTGCCGAGTCTTTTTCTTTCATATGGAGTGTTTTTTCGTGTGCAGGTTTGGTACCAATCCCTCCAGGACCTTCCAAGTGTTAATTTTTCATGTATTTCTCCCACCTGCGTTCGAGGGAATACAGTTCAAGGACCTTACCTGGAGGTTATTCCGGGGATCAACCCCCCCGCGGCCCGGCCATGACCAGGCCTCGCGGTGGATCAGGGCCTGATAAACCAGGCTGTTACTGC
Organism: Cherax quadricarinatus; assembly: GCF_026875155.1. Taxonomy (NCBI): domain Eukaryota; kingdom Metazoa; phylum Arthropoda; class Malacostraca; order Decapoda; family Parastacidae; genus Cherax; species Cherax quadricarinatus. Next base: position 130,855 of record NC_069464.1, read on the forward strand.
TGGCCACAGCAGTCCAACGTACGAGCCCAGCCTGGCTGATCCGGCACGACTTTAAGTATTGTCCAGCTCTCTCTTGAAGGCAGCCAGGGGTTTATTGGTAATTCCCGAATGCTTGATGGGAGGCTGTTGAACAGTCTTGGGCCCGGGACACTTATGGTGTTTTCTTTTGGGTTTGTACCAATGGCGCCCCTACTTTTAATTGGGGGCATTTTGCATCGCCTGCCCGTCTTTTACTTTCGTAGGGAGGGGATTTCTGTGTTTTAGATTTGGGACCATTCTTCCAGGATTTTCCAATGTAGATTATGATATATCTCTCCCTCCTGCATTCCAAAGAAGTACAAGTTCAAGTGCTTCCAGCGTTCCCATTAGTAAGGTGCTTGGACGAACTTATACGTGCGTAAAGGATCTCTGTCCCAGTCTCTAGATCCTGCAATTCCTGCTTTGAATGGAGATGTATGTACGCAGTATTCCAGCCTAGAGAACAAGTGATTTGAAAGATCATCAACCGTTCTCAGTAGTTTAGGCCTTTTCGTACTTATGTCTGCCGTAAAGTTCTTGTACACTCCCAGTCTGCAATGCCCCGCCTTGAGGGACCCAGTTAGGACGCATATTCCCAGCCTGAGACCACAGGCGATTTGAAGAATCACATGGGCTGGTGCCCTAGTTTGAAGGTTCTCATTATCCATCCTACATTTTCCGTGATGAGGCAAGATCCTCTGACATATCATCCCAGGTCCTTCACATTACTTTCCGCTCTATTGTATGGTTAGAATTTTCTTTATAGCTGACACTTTTTTTAATTTCTTCAAGTTTCCCATATCGGAGTAGTTGAAATTTCTCCTCGTTGAACTTCAAAATTGTTATGAGTGGCCATTCGAAGATTTGGTTGATGTCCTCTTGGGTCTCCCCGGTGTCTTCGACGGAGTTCACTGTCATGGTAATCTAGGTTTTCATCCGCAAAGGAAGACACGGGCTTACATCTCTCTCTGTCAGAAATGAGGAGGGAGGAATGGGACTGGGAGGGGAGTACTGTGCCTTGTGGAACAGAAATTTTTACCATGGCTGCCTGGATTTTACTTGTTTACTATTACTTTTTGTGTTCTTTTTATCGGCGTTGTAGATCCATCTACCAACTTTTCCCGTTATTCCTTTATAAACGCATTTTGTGTGCTATTACACATGGTCAAACTTGTCGAAAGCTTTTGCAAGTTTTATGTATCTACATCTGTATTTTGTTTATCCTATACAGCATCCAGGACCTTGTCATAGTGGTCCAGTAGCTGGGACAGGCAGGAGGCCCTGCTCTACCCCTGTTGCCCTGGGTTGTGTAATTGAAGGGTATCCAGGGGGGTTGGCGATCTTCCTTCTTAGAACCCTCTAAAAAATGTTAGATATGGGATGTTAGTGCTGTCGGTCTGTAGTTCTTTGCAATTGCTTTACTGCCACCTTTGTGGAGTGGGGCTATGTCTGTTGTTTTTAGTGTGCGGGATGACCCTGTGGGCCATGCTCCCTTCCCTAGAATGCTGTAGGCACGCGATAGGGGCTTCTCTAACAAAGCCTAAGCCTGACTACCTCAACATCAGTCAGCCTTTCACATTGCAAAATTTCTTCATGAATTATATTAACTTATTATTTCCATAAAATACTTTATTATATTCTAAACTTAGAATATTTTGTTGGTAGTATAACACGAAAATTAAAATAGAAGATTTATCAATATCTTTTGCTATTCCAGCAAGGTTGAGGTGTTGAGGCTATGTTTCCGTCAACGAGACGACCAGTGGTGGTTTTGTACCATGCCAAAACCAGCCTTAGATTTTGAGGTGAGTACTATGTAAGATGTTTACTTGTTTTAGAAGTAATTCCTACACCTTATTACTACTACACAACTGCTATACTATTTCTACTATGTACTTTACTAATACTGTTACCAATACTACTACTACTAGCAATAATAATTACTTTATTATAATCATTACCCTTAGGAATTTTTTAAGGTTACCTGTATGAACTTCGGGTTTTTGGATTCATACAAATAATCTAATTGGGAGGTGGCAACCATATATTATTTACAGTAGTTACCCGCGGAAGCGTTTTTGGCCACCCCGGTTACTCCCTCCATGCCACAAGCATAGACTCCCTCCCATGCCACAAGCACTAGACTCCCCCCGATGCCACAAGCACTAGACTCCTACGATGCCACAAGCACTAGACTCCCTCCGATGCCACAAGCATAGACTCCCTCCGATGCCCCAAGCACTAGACTCCCCCCGATGCCACAAGCACTAGACTCCCTCCGATGCCACAAGCATAGACTCCCTCCGATGCCACAAGCACTAGACTCCCTCCGATGCCACAAGCACTAGACTCCCTCCGATGCCACAAGCACTAGATCCTACGATGCCACAAGCACTAGACTCCCTCCGATGCCACAAGCACTAGACTCCCTCCGATGCCACAAGCACTAGACTCCCTCGATGCCCCAAGCACTAGACTCCCTCCGATGCCACAAGCACTAGACTCCTCCGATGCCACAAGCATAGTCCCTACGTGCCACAAGCACTAGACTCCCCCCGATGCCACAAGCCTAGACTCCCTCCGATGCCACAAGCACTAGACTCCCTCCCATGCCACAAGCACTTGATCCCCCCGATGCCACAAGCATAGACTCCCTCCGATGCCACAAGCACTAGGCACATCTGTCCTGGGGCCGGTACTGTAACTTACAATGGATATAACACCCACAAGTACGGCGCTACTAATTAGTTGTGTGGACTATGGATAATTGGACTGATTAGAAGAGAGAGGGAAGGGGTTACACGTGTTAATGTAATGAGACCACCACTTGCCCAATTTCATTGGTGGTCACTGGAAATCTTTGAAGTGTCTACAGTACCTGTCATATTATAACACCCAACTGGCCAGTTATGATTTTTTATATAATAAAGGGTTTACTTAAGTGGGTGAGGGGCCAGCATTCGTCTTTCCTTATTTCCTCCTCTGATTTAGACGTCCTGCCCAAAGAGAAACTTCGCCAATAATTACATACCCAAAGATAGTACAACCCAGGGGGGAAAATGAGTGGTAACTCCTGCCTCTACAACTACTAGACCACTATGTCAAAGGGCTGGATGTACTGGAGGGGCAACTAAATACAGATGTAGTATAACAGAGTTGTGAAAGTCTTCAGCAAGTGTGATCAAAACACACATAATGCGTGATAAAGGAATAAAAGGAAAAGTGGGTAGATAGATCATAACTTCCTAAAAATCAGAACCAGAGATAATAGTAAACAGAGTAAGTCAGAGGCGGCTACCGTGAAAAAACTGTTCCGCAAGGTAATTGTACTCGCTCCATCCTTTTTCCCCATCCTCCTAAAATGACACAGAGATGTAAAAATACAGCACCATGTCCTCTTTCCTGATGATGCCAGAACTTGCGTTAACCAAGTCTTTAAATGGGTCACAGGGAACAGTTTCAAGTTGAATGAAACAAATTTCAGTTGTGTGTGTTATGGGAAACTCGGGGAAATAAAAACTGGCTGGGGTATAAAACAAATTCCAACTACACAATAAAGTGAGAAACTAATATGAATGAACCCGGGAGTGATAATGTCGATTTCAAAGATCACAACAATGCCACTACTACATCTGCTAAGAAAATGAGAGATGGATAATGAGAACCTCCAAAAACCAGGCATACCAAACCAATTATGATCCTCTTCAAATCACTCTAGACCCCTTTCAAGGGAGGCGAAATTGCAAAACCCGGAGAATAAACAGAGAACTTTCACTAAACATGTGAGTTAAAAAAAAGCTCTAAATTACTAGGAATGCTGAAGTCCCTTGACCTGTACTTCTTGGCACGCAGGCAAGGAAGATTCATGATAATTGTGAAGGCTTACTCAGCCCTGTAACAATTCAGACAGTTTTTACCCAAAGGGTGGCTCCTCCTCAGGAAAATTAATGAATAGAAAAAGAACAAAAACTGACAAACATAAACACTTTATTTATAAAAAATAAAATATAAAAACACTTAAATATGTTATATTAATCCTACCTTAAAGAAAATGAAAAATGAAAAAATATAAATGATATCTGAATTCAACGCTAAATATATATAAAAAACTTGGGTGTCTGGTGTTGGTTGACACTTGCGGGTTGTTGAAATCGTAGCCGTTGCTGATGATGGGGGGGGGGTGGCAGGTGTTGATGACAAACCCACCAGCTCGTTCTTCACAGATTTTCTAGCCATCAAAAATCCGTCCAGATGCAGGAAAGCAGGGTTTTTTCCACTGCAATGATGAGGGCTATATCCTGCTACTTGCATACACAAACAGGTAAGTGGATCAGAAATTTGGACGCCTCAGAACGTTAGTCCGTCTCCTTCAATTTCTACCGTTGATTAGCAGGTGACCCTCTCTGTCCTTTCAAGCTGTAAAGAGAACAGGTTACCCACTGCTTAAAAAATCACTCTCCATGATAAGTACAATACCTTTAAAAAATGTAGTGATTATTAAAAATTTTTTAACCTATCAAGACTGAAAGGACTAAGTTATTATTGGTCAAAAGTGAAGCTTTCAACCAATAAGTCCACTAAAATATGATCAGGCCGTGTACTTACAGTAGTGTTGGGAGCTGTGAGTCGAGTGATTTACTGTTTTTAACGGAGCCCCACACATCACCTTTCGGGGGGGGGGGGGAAGAATGGAGGGGAAGGGATAGCGGGAGCTAGATGACCCTACCTTAACAAGCAGCCGGCAATCAAACTATCACTTTCGGGAGGGGGAAAAAGGGGGGGGGAAAAGCGGGAGCTGGACTTACCTACCTTAACAAACAGCGGCAATCAAACTTTGTTACTATATACTCCTCGCTACTCCTATCTATTGAACTTTTCCCCCAACACTCCCCTTATACCAAGACTTATAGTCAAGGAGTATAAGAAGAATAGGCGAGGAAAAAGTTCTAACATGTGGAAGTCGCGTAAGACAACAAATCTTCTACTGACTGTCACGACCCTTAACCAGTCAGAGAATAATTGGATGACCCATTGATATACACAATATGGAACTTAAAAGCCTGGAGTGCCAATGTCCACCTCAAGAGGCGACTGTTGGTTCCCTTAAAAGTTTTTAGGTATATCAAAGGTTTGTGGTCCATTTCTATAAATGAATTCTTTTCCCCGCAAATAAAATTTAAGTTTTGAGATACCCACACAAGGGCCAACATTCCTTTTCTATGGTGGAATATCTCATTTCTGCGGGGAAGGAGTTTCCGGCTTAGGAAGCATACAGGGGAAAAGGGAAAGAGTACCATCATGGTATTGTAGTAACACCACACCTAAGCCAGTATTGGAGGCATCAGTTCTTAAAAAAATTTTTTTATTAATATCTGGAATCTTAAGTATAGGGTCTTTCGAAAAAATACTTTTATTCTCATTAAACCCTTTTTCCCCAGCTACGTCGGAAGTTCAAAATGTTCCTTCACAGACTTTCTAAGGAAGTCGGATAAAATGCCTGTAAGATCAGTAAGGTTTGGGAAAAAACCCTGCATAAAAATTTACAGAACCAAGAAAGCTACGCATGAGCTTCTTGGCTTTGGGGAATTTAAAATTCTAATAAAGCTTTGATCTTACTGGGAGAGGCTGGCAGAGAGTTATTAGAAAGTATCAGTCCAAGATATCTAATCTTGTTATACCCAAGGAAGCATTTCTTCGGCTTGGCAGTGAGGCCATGTGAGCATAACCTATGCAAAACTGATGTTAATGTTTGGATATGCTCGCCCCACATGGATGTCATTACGTAAATGTTATCAAAATAAACTGAAACATTTGGCATATTACCCAAGACCTTTCACATCAGTCTCACGTAGGTAGCACAGGCAGTTACCAAACCGGAGGGCATAGTTCTATACTGCATCAGTCTTTGGTGTGAAGGAAAAATGGTGTACTGCTTAGAAGAAGGATCTAACATTACTTGATGATATGCCTGCGCAATATCAATCTCTGAAAAGAAGGAAGAGTCATAAAATTTGTGTAGATCGCTATCTATTAAGGGCATAGGCTCAGCATCCCACCGAGTGATAGCATTAAGGCCTCTGAAGTCAATAGCAAATCTATATGAATTATCCTCCTTCTTAACCATGACTACTGGTGAGCAATATGCAGATACTGAAGGTTCAATGATCTTTAGTTTTAATAATTTGTCTACATCTCGGTCAAATGCATCCCTAAGGTGAACTGGAACTGGGTATAATTTTCGTTTGATAGGATTGTCCGTCACTAAGTCAATCTTATGGACTACTGTGGAGGTAACACCTGGATATCGTAAGACGTCTGAAAAGTTACTCACACATTGAAGTAGTTCATGTTTTCTTATGGTCACCCAAAGATTCTTAATATTAATGTTGGTTGCGCCGAGTGGTAAAGAGTCACCAAGTCATGTAGTTCTTCATCATAGTTAGAGGTGCAATTACGCACCCCTTACATTCTTCATTTGTTTTTTTCAAGTTCGTGTGGAAAAACTAAGTCAAAGTTATTAAGGCAGTTAACCGAATTTCTTCGGTAATATTTCTTAAGGATTTTGGGATATGATAAAGCTTGGGTTTTCCCCCTTGACTTCTATGAGGTAGTCAACTTTCCCACAAATTTGTAATACTTTATATGGACCTTTCCTTGCTACTAATAATTTTATTTGACTTGATAGGCAAAATTTACCAGAACTTCATCTCCTACTTTAAAACTTCTCCTCTGACTTTTGGAATCAAAATAGGTTTTGTACTGGTCCATTGACAAGCTTAAGTTTTTTGGAAAACTATGTCAGAGGTCTCCTAAAGTTTGGATCTAAGGTCAAGGGAACTGATAAGAAGACTAAACCTCTGCCTTTACGTCCTCATTAGTCCAAAGTCATGAAGGATGGACAAGGGGCCTCTGGCCTGTTACCATAGAGAAGTTTAAGAGGTGAAAACCCCAGAAGTCACTGGGAACTTCCCTCATGGCAAACAAGCACAGGGTAGGTAACGATACCACTCCCTTTGGGGTTAAGGGAGCAAAGTTTCCTTAAATGGGGCTTGAGAATCGAATGCTGGTGCTCAATCCTCCCATTACAGCTGGGATGATAGGGTGTGGTGAAGAGAGGCTTCACTCCCAGGGAAATTGGTATAGATGTTGCATTAAGTCAGATGTGAATTGTGTCCCCCGGTCAGACAAAATTTCTCTAAGGATGCCCACTCTGGAGTAAAATGGACAAAAAAGGGGTTCAGCCACCTCTGCAGTAGTTATGGTCTTTAAGGGAACGGGTTCAGGGAAATCGAAGATAAAACTAATGTTAATATATATCTATGTCCCCAGATGAAAGTGGAGATAAAGGACCAACGATGTCAATAGTACTCTTTCAAAGGTCCGTAAGGACTGGCATTTTGACCATAGGTTTCTCGCCTGGTACCTGGGAGGATGACAGTTGGCAAATTTACACGATTACAATAGGTAGTGACATCTGAGGACATTTTTGGCCAAAAATAGGTTTCCCTAATTTTATTTAAGGTTTTAAGATGCGAGAAATGTCCCGGCCCCTGGCAGGTCATGAGCCCTTTTAAGAACAGTCTCTTGCATTGACTTGGAACAAATAAGATGGAATAGTCTATCTCATGTGAATTTAATTTGAATACTGACTTGTAAGATACCTTTTATATATTCAATTTATATGAAAAGTTTTTCCTTTGGATAACTTGATTTTTGTTTACCGGCATTATGGCAATTCTGAAGAGAAGGGCAATTACGTTGTAAATTGACAAAGGAGTCCTTCGATATATCTAAAGGCTTAAAGTCAGGGAAATCAAAGGATGGATAGTAGAACCTGGGCTTTGGTCTGAGCCCTAGTCAAGACATTTATGGTATCGGAGGTGATATCTTCACTTTCATCTAACAAGTGAACCGGTGATCCTACTACCTCGCTTTCGAGAGTAGCATCACTGGTTTTTAATCCCACATGAATCTCGCGAGACATTGTCTCATCTGAGCCTTCGAGGGGCTTCTCTGACTCTACAGGAAGAGGATCTGCAAAGCTTATGTCCACCTTTGGTGATGAACGGTCAACCTCAGAAGGAAGAATGGCACCGTTTACATTACCTATTACGTAACGTAGAACCAAGAAGTGATGGGAGCTTAGTACGGCTTCAGACAACTGTGTACCATTTAGAACCTAATGTAAAACAAAGGATGGTAGGAAAAGTGTCCGTTGGCCAAAGTCGTCTGAAGTATAGCAGCAGGAATGAGTTTCTTTAGGATTAGGGAAACAGTTATCAGAAATGACTAACATGTGCATCAGTGTTCGTAAAAATGGTAGATACATTAAGGTCCATTAAATGTTCCTGTACAGCAAGGTTGTTGTGTCATTACAGTCTTTAAAAAATCTTCAACTTTTTGGACACTTCTTAGAAGGAAATCTGGGACGTTTATGTCCCCTTCACCACACAAATGACAAACGGAATAAAGAAGCAGTTTACTTTCACTATAGGCTTAGATTTCTTTTAAGGTATGATGAAACCTTGCCCTTAGGGTTCGATCACCTTTTGGGTTCTTTATAGGAATTGTTAGCCTCAGCATACAAGAGTCAGCAGCCTCAGACAACTTCCTCAGGCTTTAATCAGGTTATGTTTCTCTGAATGAATGTTGTTATTGGTGAGGAAGAGTGTCAGCCAACTGGTCAGCAAACCATGAAGTCTCTAAAAGATCATAACTGTGATCAATTCCTGAAGTCTCTATCCAAAATGTCGAAACAAACGAAAGACTGTTACTGTAATGATGAAACGTTTTGGCCAGGCTGTAAGGTGGCATACCTGAACTTTTCCTGTAAGAATATGTGGTTTTTTGATTATGCTTTAATAATTGCCTTATTCAGTAGGTACATAATTAATATTATATCTGCGACAAGTTGCATTGATATTCAATAGTTGTCCCACCAAGGAAAATTAACATTCCTAACTGGTTGCCCAGGTGTCAGCAGGCTTCACAGGGGTGCGGTTATTTTCAAACCTGACGTTGTATGAAAGTAATGTCTTCACCCTCTGTGAAGGGAGGTAATTTAGGTTGTTGGTTTATGAGCACAAGCTGCTGATGTACAATTATCCTTCCTCTAATTGTTGTTCCATGTGCTAGAGTTAACTTTTTGATTCTCTAATTCAAGGCGAGCTTTTTCGAGCTTGCGATCTTTTCTCTCTCTATTAACTCGAGTTCTCTAGCTTTTCCTCAAGTTCTTAAGCTTTTCCTCACGTTCTCTAGCTTTTTCCTCTACTTCTCTATCTTTGTCTTTCCTCAAGTATCTCTTATTTACAATTTGTTCTTCACGTACTCTAGCTCCTCTCCTCTCGATCAAAAGTCTATCACACTTCCTTTTTGTCTTTCTTCTCTCTTTCTAACTGTCTTTCTTGGATTTCTCTCTTCTCAATTTCTCCTCTTCCTTTTTCTCTTTCTTCTCGATTCTTTCTTCTCCTTTTCATGCTTTCTCTTTCAATTTTCTCTTCCTTTTCTTCTTCCTCTTTTCCCTTATCTTACTGTCTTTCTTCTCTCTCAATTCTCTCTCTTTCAAAGTTTTCCTGGCTCTTAGCACTAATGAAAGACTTTAAATTTTTCCCTATGTTATTCCTAACTTCTTCCAGCATTCATCCAAATGGTATTCCTCCATACTTGCAGAAATACTTAAACATTCAGGGGAAATCGAAATAATGGGTATTAGAAAGAAAACGAGGGTTCAATTCTGCTCCTACTCATAAACTGTAAATAAACAGAGGCTCGATCCCTGCTTCATATTTAAACAATATGTATTAATGAAAAAGAAGTGTTTATGCAGCTCGAGCAACAGTAAGTAAGAATGGGGGTCACTTGTCCATCCAATCTTCTCACTCCAACAAATCAGAGTGTCCTAGACAGTTCCCCTCGATAAAATAAGAGCTCAGTGAAAACAAATTGTCACTGGAAAAAATCTGGGGTCCGCCAGAGTCTAATCCTCCAAAAGTGTTCAAGCTCGAACTAAAAGGTGGCAGAATTAAATATTATAATCCTGATGACTTGACTTACAATAAATGAGATTATAAAATCACCAAATCTTATAAATACCGGTACAGTTTGCTCCTACCATAGAAAATGATTACTCTTGGTGGTGGTAACCGTCTGTCGGTATGCGGCGTTGATGTTCCAATGGTAGATTGAGCTAGAGTTGTGAATCTTGATCTCAGTAGGACGTGATCCTGGGCAAGGTCGCCACTTGTGAAGGCTTAATCAGCCTGTAACAATACTTCAAAGATGATATATAATATATAAATCTGGGTGTCTGGTGGCGGGGAACTGCGTGTTGTTGAATCGTAGCCGTTTGCGTTGATGGGGGGGGGTTCTACAGGTGTTGTGACAAACCACAGGTCGTTTCTTCACGCTTTTCTAGCCCGTCAATACTCCGGTTCCAGATGAAAGGAAAGCAGCGGTTTTATTCACTGCATGATGAGGAGTTATATCCTGCTACTGGACATAAAATAGGTAAGTGATCAGAAATTGGGACGTCAGAACGTTAGTCCGTCTCCTTCAATTTCAACTCGTTGATTTGCAGTAGTGACCTCTCTGTCCTTTCAAGCTGTAATAGAGAGACAGATTACCCATGCTTAAGATAATCACTCTCAATGATAAGTACAATACTAAATTGATGTGGTGATTCATTAAAACATTTTAAACTATCAAGACTGAAAGGACTAAATTTAAATATTGTTCAAAAGTGAAGCTTTCAACAATAAGTCACTAATATATGATCAGGCGTGTACTTTACAGTAGTGTTGGGAGCTTGTGAGTCGAGTGATTTACTGTATGATGGAGCCCAACACGTTACCTTTCGGGGGGGGAGGGAAGAAGGGAGGGGAAGAGACTAGCAGCAGCTTAAAGACTGACCCTGCCTTAAACAAGCCGTGGCACTATCCCTCAATGTTACTATTATCTCTCGCTACTTCTAATCTATTGAACTTTTCCTTTTTTCCCCACTAATAATATTTACTTGAAAAATCCTAGTGAGGGCTAGTCACCAAATCTGCACACGGAAATCACCCATACGAATAAAAAGACTTTGCAGGCCGGTGCAACATATTCTCCTCCTCAATGAAAAGTGGGGCGCCACTAGATGATCAAAGGACCCCCACTACAATACGTGTCAGGAAACTCCACATGTTCAAACTGCCTCCCAGCATACATAAGGGGATTTACAATTGAATTTCCTGGCTGTCTTCACGAGGGAAGTTCATAGGCACTTCATAGGCACCTTAAGCTATGGTTCATACGTCGATTTGCATGCAAGCCAGCTGTAAGTTGGTTGATCAGCCTTGACATCCATCGGGGCTACATTCGTCTGCTGGACCATGGTAGTTAGAGTGCGGATTGTGCTCTGCACCCCTCTGCTGTTTTCAGGGCGAGTCTTGTATCAAATGGCGGCTGAGTTAAAGTGAGGTGTGCGCGTAAATACATTGGTATTGAATGCTTCGTGGGGCGATTTCACCTCTTCAGCACAAGTCTTATCCAACAATATTAGGGATAGGCTATGGAAACCAGGAGATGAGGTGTATGGTGTAGCCCAGAATGGGGCTTACGAATCTTCGTCAATTACATAGTTTTCGAAGGATGGAGAGCGATTCAAGACGTGAGGGTGGGGAGCGTTATACGTACTCATTGTGACTGATGTTTAACGAGAAAACTCGCATTACTAGGGTTACTAAGTACAGACATATGTCTTCAGCTTTGATTCTTAAATTATAGGTTATAGTCTCACATTCCTACCACATTACTCGAGCTCGCGGCGCTTTTTGGGGGCGCTCGTTTGGTGTGGTTGCGAGATGGCGGTATGTAGGTGTTTCTTGATGGTGCGATGTTCGGCAGTTAGGTGCTGGTAGTTGCAGTCGAGCAGGGAGTGAGGGGCTCTCTCGCGCTTCTGTGTGTGTCGGGTGGTGGCTCTCTATATCTCAATATTTTTCTCCGAATAGGCGGGGAGTGTTGGTGTAGTGCGGGGAGTTGTGAGAGGGATTGTGGTGTGTGTTCGGTCGAGCGCAAAACTGGTGACGATACTTACCGACTGCATCGTTGTATGAGTGGTGTGGTGGGGAGTCGGAGGGGTGGGAGTGGGGTAGTGTGGTGGGGCGATGTGTGGCTTCATTCCACGATGACGACTTGAGGGCGGATGTTGTGTATGTAGATTGCTATATACTCATTCATTGGGAGGTGTAGAACAAGGATCTTAATGACAAGGGACACAAGTAACTTGTGTGTGCAGCGAGCGGCACTAGAGGAAGATCTGGGGGGTTGGGTGGTTATTCAGGAATTGTTAAGAACATTGCCGCCGCAGCGACCTAGATTGATGAGGACTGTCTGGTGTGGTCAGGTTAGGCTGGTGAGTGGCACGGCGTTGCCTGTAGAGAAATGTAAGGATCAAAAAACCATAGCGGGTTGACGGGCTAACTAGTAGAGTGAGTTGTCGCAAGTGTGCTGTGGAAACGTGGACGTGGTGAGGTTGTGGTAACCATAGTGACGGAACCCTCAGTAGAAACATGAGATGTAACGAGTGCATCTCGAGGCAGAGAGCAGCGGCGTAAGACTCAGATGATGGTCCTGACGCCCGGCGCAGAGGTCTGGGAGGAAGGATAGAGAGATATGAGAGCGAAGTAGTCACGATAAGAGATCGCAAAAAAGGGGGGGGGGATATTGATGGTGTGAGCCTTGTGCTGGATCTGGGGCTAGGACGGCCCTGGATGAATGAAGACCGAGGAGGAAGGGTTTGGAAACTTACAAGAGGCTTTGGGTGTAAGATGTGAACGTAAATGGACTGGTGTAATAGTGTGAAGAAAGGAATGGTTTCGAATGTTTCTGTATAAATATCGGGTGGATGTAGTGGTTCCTGCAAGAAACAATTCAAGGAGGGATGAGTGCTCCAAGGTGGAGGTGTTTCAGTCAAGATCTGCATCTGCCGTCTTGAAAGGGTGGTGTGGGTATATTGAATCAGGGAGGAGCGTTTGTGTTTGTAAGAAGTGAGGGGGGTACGGGGAGGGGTGGAGGGGGGGAAGAGTATTGCGCGTGGATGGCGTGGTGGATGGGGCAGAGGGTAATCTTTGTTAAGTGTGTATGCACAGCAGGAAAATGATGTGAGGGTAGAAAAGGATTTTGTATGTGACGAATGGTTTTCTTTACGTGGTTTACCTGCCAGTGGCTCGACGTTGGTGGTGGACGGAAACTGCGTATAGAGGATGACGTGGTACCAAAAGGGGCGGGGCCGTGTCGGCGGCCATTGCGAGATTTTTGAGGGATACTTCAAGATTGCAGGATGCGGTTGGAGGTGGGGCATGGGGTAGAGAACTTTTGTAAGACGGGGTTCGGCTGTGCTAGTTGGATTGGCGTTTATTATTCAAGGGTTGGGTTTGACATTTTTCGTACAATAGTACAGTAGCTTATTTGGATCATCGGGGGCGTAGTAGGCAGACGGTGGCGTGGGAGTCCACTAGTGGTATATCTAGGGGATATGAGAAATTAAATACATGTTGTGTTAGGTGATGGGGGGGTATAGTAGGAATTTGCAAAGCTGTGGGTAGTAGGGGTTATGTGAAGAGAGAAATGGGTGTAGAGGATGTGGTGATGTGGTGGGATGGATGGTGTGGCTCTAAGAAACGGATTAAGCAATATTATGTAAAGAAGGGAAACGTAACAATTCTATTTAAATATGGCTTGCTATCTATTGGAGATAGATACAGGGTTGTTATGAGGAGGGGGGCGGTGGCATGGCACTTATAATGGATGATATTATGGCAAATAAAGGGAGGCGCATGAGGTACAGGATGAGGGGTCAGGCGGGGGTGGTAGAGGTGTTATGGGCGATAGACCTTAATGTGAGTATTGGTAGGCAGAAACAATGACAGAAGGACTGACAATTCCATGGTTGGGGTTCATGAGTCGATAGGAGGGATACTGGGAGGGCAGGTCATTAAAGCTTATGGAAGGAATGGGGGCGTTATGCTGACAACGTGGTTTGAGCAAGTTCATGGCAACGAGATAGGGGTAGTGGATGGGTTTTTAGAACAGGAGTGGGGGGTGTGGTATGGTCAGTTGCATACAGTGTTAGGGAAGATGGGTGGGAAAATAATTGAGGGGGCAACTATGGCGGGGCTTTAAAGTGGAATGCGAATGTGCCCGCGGGAATTGATGGACTCCTGCAGAAGTTTTATCAGGCAGCTATAGGGGGACTTATTGAGGCATTTTTGGTTAGGGTATTAACATTGCATGAAAGGAGAGAGGTGAGCTGGGTGAGAAGCAGGCAGGCTGTCGTTGTATTGGTAACGAAGGGTAAGGGGCAGCATACGCTTCGAGATTTACCTCTTACCCTCCATTGGGCGATCTCGTTGCTTATGCGCAGATTTATAAATTGTTTGCGAGATTTTGGAAATCGGGCGTCACGTGTGAATGGTGGGGAACGGTAGTATCAAATATCAGTTTGGTTTGTCAGGGGAGGTCTCTGGTGGAGGGGCATGGGATACTTAGGGATTTCGTGTAGGGCAAAGGGGGGGCGGGAGGGAGGTTTGGTGTGCCCGCTCGATTGTGCAAAATAAAAGGGCGATATGATATGAGTGGTTCCGGGAAAGCATTGATAGCCCTCCTCAGGGGTCAGGGGTTTTGGGGGAAGAATATGTGGGTTGGTTGAGGGTTGTATGGAGGGGCAATGGCGAGGGTAACTGATTAATGGTCGATTGGAGGTGGGACAGATTGTTTGGGTAGGGACAGGCAAGGTGTCTATGTCACAATTTCATTGTTTGGCGATGCGTTCAGGACCCCTTTTATAGATTGATGGAGCAGCGTTATGTGTCAGTAGTGGGACAAGGGTGTGAGGTTGCGGGGTTTGGCCAGTTTTAATTGGGTATGTGGGATGATCATACACCTGTTCTGATCAGGGAGGGGATGTCAATGGGACACAATGAGGACGGGGTAGTGGGGCTAGGTAGTACAAATGTTCGCAGGGGATGAACTGGTATAGGGTTAATTCAGATAAAATCATGGTCATGGGGTAGAGAGCTTGGGCGAGTTAGGAGTTGATTGGGTGATAGTGTGTGCAGTTGTGAGGAGGCGGTGATTCCGTTTAAAAATTAGTGGACTTATTTATGCAGACGATCTATGTGGGACGCGTGGAAACCTCGCTTAGGATGGTAATAGAAAGGATTCAGGGAACGCTTGTGTGCACTTGCGACCTTTATTTGACCTTGTGCAGCGTTGCTTTGTTACGTAATATCTTAATGTTTTAGCAAAGTATGCGCACCGTGCGCTGTGTTTCCTATTACATGGACAGCATAAACGAAATATTCGAGGTTTTTTAAATTCTTGATGGGTTCGAGCTCATGTGATTGTGAATTTATAAAAGAGGATGTGGGTTAATGTTACCTGTAAGTAAGGGGGCTGGGATGATGGGCTTAAAAATTTTTTATTAAAAAGGAGGTCCAAATGATGTCTTCATTAAAAGGGAGTGATGAGGGAAAGTGTGTGGTTGGGGGGGGGGGGTTGGCCAGGGATCCATAACAGATTGCAACGGAGTGTTACAGGAGTTGAGTTGCATGAGTGTGAAGCCTGTTCTGAGGGGTATGGCGTGGGATCGAGAGCCAGCAACGGTTCAAATAGGTAGGTTGTGTAGATTTTTAGCAGGGCGGGTTGTAGCGAACTTGGTTTAGGGGGGAGGGAATTTTCCATGTATGCATGGGACAGTTTGTGTCAAGGGTGTGGTTAAATAGCGGCGATAAATAGGATAGGAGGTGGTAAAGGACTTTACTGTATTGCAGAGCATTAAGTTCGGACGTGGAGGGGTTGGGAGGAGGAACGTTTGGTTTCTTAAACCTTCAGAGACATGTGGGATACATTCTGGCTGATTATATCTATAAGTGTGGGGAATTGCGGGAAACAGGCTTACTGAGGTTGAAGAGGAGGGTGTTTAGCGGGTAAGTTTATAAAAACGGTAAGTAGAACTTAAGGAATTTAGGGAGGAGCGTGGGTGAAGGATTTTTCAGAGGATATAGGCAATTTACGTTACAGGTTTTATTATGACTTGTAATATACGAGGGAGGGAGAGGGTCTGATTGGAAAGTGTTGCTGGCAGGTAAGGAAGTTCATGGGTGAAAACGGGTCGCCTCCCTGGTAATGGATGGCAACAAAAATGTTTGCGTGAGTGTTGGATGACGTGATGTGTGTAGTGAATAATATGTGGACCACGGGTGCTAGCACTGTGGAGCTGGCAAGTTTTTTGTAGTGACTGGACTTTACACTTATTATACATATTGCTGTGTGGTAATATTGATTTACGGTAATGACATTGTAATTTGGAGATTTTTGCTATAATAATTTGCATGGTATTTGCTCAACTTTTTTTTAGTGCCTTGCACTGCATAGTGTTGATGCTGTGATCTGCACGGGGTCGAGATATGCTGTGATATGTTTGTATTAATGTCTGTGCATTATTGTTCGTCACTGGTGATCTGCAATTTTCAGTCTTTGTTTTGAAGTAAAGAGTTTAATGTACTTCAGATAGTGTAAATAAAGTTTAGGCAACACAGTGGTGTTATAGGTTTCTGTGGTTAGGATGTGTGATAGGCACAGTCTTCCTGTGTTACTTATGTCATGGTTATATTTTTATGTTGTATTGTACTGTTGTCAATTGCACTATGTTATGTACATATAAGCTGTATAGTATAGGCTTGAATGTCATAGGTTGAAGCGCCTGTATTATTGCTTTTTTAAACACTGGAATGCATGTTTTAAATGTGTAGAAGCTTACATGTGTTGATTTGAGACTAAAGTTTATTATATGGATTTGTAGTTTTTTGTTATGTCTTTGTGACTTTCTATATCCACCATTGTTGTGTATAAAAATATTGTTATGTACTGAACCATTAGGACACTTACATAATTAATGTTTTGATCATTGTTTGTGTGACTTTAGTTTAGGCAAACATTCATTGATTTATAGTGAGTTAGGTTGTGTAAATAGTGGGGTGGTTGGATTAACACGGGGGGGGGGTAATCTGTCTGTATTATATGTTCAGAGCAATGCATTGCTATGGTCTAGTAGTGATTATTAAGTACTTTTCGAGGGATATGTGTATATAAAAGTGTTGTTCATATCATGTAATTTTGATGGGTCGCTCAACAGGTTGGGTTAGTGATAGGATGAGGGAGCAGGGAGGGGGGAGGTTGTACCACACAGAGTTGTAAGTGTGGTGTGTAGCTGTTATGCTGTAGGTAGGATTGTGTTAATTTATAGCCCTTAAATGAGTATTTATATATTATATTTTATTATGTATGTTTAAATAAAAAAAAAAAGATCAATCGTGATGTTGGTCTATGACGGGGCCGCGGGGGGCGTAGAC
Organism: Cherax quadricarinatus; assembly: GCF_026875155.1. Classification (NCBI taxonomy): domain Eukaryota; kingdom Metazoa; phylum Arthropoda; class Malacostraca; order Decapoda; family Parastacidae; genus Cherax; species Cherax quadricarinatus. The sequence goes on from NC_069464.1 coordinate 148,263, forward strand.
CCCGAAACCACCTCAAAGGTATACTCCATGGTAATTATGATTGAAATTTGCCTCGTGGTAACTAAGTTTATTAAGGTATACACAAATTACAGTTACATAGGATTATCTTACATAAGCGCATATGTGTAGAGAACTGGGATACCAAAAAAGTCACGAAGGTGACTTATTCCTTGGGATCCTTTTACTATTAATTAAGTTAGTTTATTGGAGGAAGATAAAGAAGGCGCTCAGAGCAAGAATACAAAGATGTAAATATTAATTCAACATTGCTGAAGAGGACTAAATTAATTTTCTCGAAATATACAATATGTTCGGGTAAAAGGGCATGCTGCAACTAAGGTAACATTGTATTGCGTCAAAGTTTCGAATCTTCCAACATGTAACGAAACCGTTGCTACACACATAATGTAATTAGTAGAATGCAAAGTGAAAGGAATTTAATTAGTAGAATGCAAGTGAAGGAAAATATAATTAGTAGAATGCAAATCGAAAAGGAAAATATATTAGTTTAGAATAGAATGCCAAAAGTGAAAGGGAAAATATAGGTACGCAGTCATGAGAGACATGATCAGTGGTTAATCAATACTGGTGATAGATTTGACTCAAAAGAAAACACATATTTGGTCAACATGACAAATTTGAGTTATATCAGGTTGTTATTGTTATCATAAAACAACAATACTTATCCTTCCACCCGCCAAATAAAAAGTTAGAAAATTAATAATATACAATATTCACGAAAAAAATCGGCCTCTAAATTTTTATATAAAAAAATCTGAAAGTCACATGTGTACACACTTGGGTATTCAAAAATGTTTCAAAACATATCACTTAAATTTTTTTAATGTGTTTGATCATCCACTTTCGGCTTTATATAAACAGTTTTTACATCCACCAAAAATACAGATATCATTTAACGGAATTGGTGGGACTCAACTAGTGTTTTCCGGACAAAACTAAAGCTTTCCACAAGCTTTAATGTTTATTAATTTAACGTTTTAATGTTTATCAAAGCATCTTAGTTAATAATAAGACACTTGTGCGACAGCTGAGAATGTTTAACGTGGAAACGTTTCGCCAGTCAGTGACATCTTCAGTCTATAAATTAGACACATGTGCAACACTTGAGTGTCTTATTGAGGAAACGTTTCGCCACACAGTGGCTTTATCAGTCATCATTCTCCTTTGTATTGGACTGATGAAGCCACTGTGTGCGAAACGTTTCCTCAATAAGACACTCTAGTGTTGCACATGTGTCTAATTTATCAACTTGTCAGTTCTCTGAACCATTCATTCATCTACATCTTCTGTCTAATACAGAGAAAATTTTTATTCTTTGTTTTGTACTGAAGAAGTCACAGCTTGAAGAAACAATACCATATTTAAGATTCCCATATGTTGTACAAGTCTCATTATTCAACTTGTCGGTTATCTGAACCATTTACAGCACATGTGGTTAAATGACATAAGCATGAAGTTATACTAATTAATTTCTTCAGGTTATTTATATTTTGAGTAATTAACAAGTTTTATGGTAAGAGTGATAAGGGGAAGCTCTCATAGGCCTATGATCTGCCATTATTACATGTCAGGCAATTTCAGCTGTGAATTAATCATCATCTCGTTTGTGTTTTCCTTCAGGTTGTCAATGGACCAGACTCATTGAAAGAAGGAGAGGCTATGGTCAACACGCCATTCAACTTGAGTGAAGGACCACTGTGGCAAGTTCGACTTATGCCACTCTCATCTGACTACTCTTGTCTCTGGCCGGAAGTGAAAGAAAAGTTCCCATATCAAAACAAAGTGTTATTTAATTTCCATCATGGAATAGTTGATGGTCCCGTTTTACTTTCAATAACGGGGTTATTTATGAAGCTTCTGGAGGATTACATCAGCAAAATCCCTATTGATAAGCAACAGTTTGGACAACTTGTTGACCACAGTCATACATCAAAGATTGTTCAACAAATGACAGAAGAACTTGAAAGGATCCCCAAAAGTTAAAATTAATGCTAATGAGCTAAGAAAAAAAAAAGCACACTCCACTTCTCTTAGAAGCATTCGGTACTCCAAGTTCACTAATGTCGGACAGAACACTTACAGTAATTCATACTAGATTTCTCTGAAGTTAATAAGTTTAGTGATAAATGCAAGGATAGAAAAATCACCTTCAACTCTGATTTGTTGGTGTATTTAACACTGCTTTGGTTTTAGCTAGTAAGGGAGGCTGGAATTATACGCGACATCTACAATATTAGCAGTTTACACCCCATTGACCTTCGCCGTTACATGAAAGGATACTCTGAAATATACCCAATGGGTTTCCATACTCTTTCAGTATCACACACCATGGCAACCCCTTACAATGTCAAAGACATATTCTGGGAATATGTTAAGCAGTTTGACACTGAAAATTTCCCCAGCAACCTGAAAAACAAACAGGTTTTAAGAGATTTTGCCTTACGCAAGATGACTCTCCCAGATACCTGCAACCTTGATCATCTGTATGCAACTCCTTCACCTCCTAAATATTTACTATATCTTCACAAATATGTTTTTACCAAGATTTTTTAACTATGGAGTAGGAAGACGTGTACAACAGACAGAGATAAAATATTATCTTCCCCTAAATGCCAGTGATTTCGCGTTCTTTCTGGCATATGTAATATACGTGAAAAAAGTTGAGTTTGATATATTTATATCATCACATTGCATGAACTCCGCAAAATGCACAAATGTATTTTGACAAAGCTGTATCAGTCTTTCGTGAAATGATTAATAGTTGACTTTTATATGCTGAGCCTCCATTTTTTTTTGCTCATGTTATAAAGTTTGAGAAATAGTTTAAATTACACACGTGCATGTGACATTCCAAGGAACGGGAGTGCTGTGAAAATAATAGAAATGACATGGTAGTGATCACGGGGAAATTGTGTTTGGCGCTATGGTGTGGAAAAGGACATATTTTGCAGTTCAAGGCATTTGTTAAAGGAAAAATGTTTCGCTGTGAGTTGCTTCAACAGTCCTAATAAAAGCTTAAATGTTAATAAAAAAGTAGACATGCAAGTGATCTGAAATTCGTAGGGGGGAGATATACCAAATTGAAAAAAAAATATGAAGGACAATAGAAAGCGAGTTTCGAATTTTTCACAAGAACGTTAGATTGGCCAGTACTCTGTTTCCCCATGCTCTGTGTTCCCTTGACGGGGCCCTAACATGGATAACAATTTTTAGCCGTATGTCGGAAACACTGAAATTTCCTGATTTTGGGGTTGTCAGTTGGGGAAAATGAAAAACCCCTTTCCCAAGAGCTTTCGTTTTTTGTGTTAGTTTTCTTTGACGCCCATTTGTATTCTTTAAAACCCTTATTCTCGTTTTTCCTTGGGCCTTGTGGCATCTAATGGGCCAAAAATATTTAAAAATACATCGTAAATAAACCCAGCTTTTCCCTCTTCAATCAAAAAATTTGATGCAGAAACAAAGGGGTAGTGTTGTTAAAAAGTTTGGAATATGAAAATTTCCCAAAACCTTTAAAATGAAATAACCCTCTAGTTATAAACTAGGCGAGTAGAGCTTGAGCACACAACGTAAAAAAGACTTTTTAGTCAGGGTCAGCAGAAAAAATGAAGCTAAGAAAACAGCAGGGCCTTCTGCAAGTTCCTATTTTTAAGTTTTTATTACAGGGATTTATATAAATAGATAAGAAAACAAGAGCCTAAATAAAAATGGTAGAATTTCCCCCAATATCTTGGAGAAGACAGGGGGTGCAAATTTTATCGTGGAAAACGTATCATTTTAAGGATTTGTAAAACCCGTTGAAAAGCTTTTGCAGAGCAATCGGTCCCCACAGTAAATTGACACATTATTTTGTCTGTGCCCTTTTATTTAACGGGAGTTAAAAAGTTATTTTACACCCCATATATGACTAGAAAGAGTCACTAGAAAAAGTGCTGAAAATGATACAAAATTAACCCACTGTTAAGGAATGTAAATAATGGTTTGTAAAGAATTGACAAGTGTGAAAAATTTTTGGGATATTAATGCTGATAATAAGAAATTTGTGCAACAAATGTCCCCCTTTATTTAAAATCCTTAATTACTGTACCCCAATTTATTATCTTTCGGTATTATATATACTGTTACACACCTTACAGCACGCAACATATGGATTTGTAAGAGGACTCTCCACAACTATTAAAAACCCCTGGCCCCTGAGGACATGATCTGCCCGGGAAAATCCTGCATGCCTGTGACAGTGCTTCATTCGTCTGATTAAGCAAAAAAAAAACATTTTTTCTTCTGTGCTTTAGATTCATAAGACAACGGGATTGAATACCCGCCCCAGGTAAGGGCTGTTACCCCTTTTTCTACTGTTATTTTCGTATTGTTTTGACAAAAACCACGGGTGGTGAAACGTCTTCAGATAAAGAGCCAGATGTTGCAATGGTATAAGAATCTTTATCGAGGATATAGAAAAAGGCCCGGAGAACCCCCTGCAGTGTTCCTTCGACCAGCGAAGGGTTAATATAATACCCTGAGGTGGTGTTGGTTTCTCCTACATACTTGTGAGTTCTCTGTCAACGGAAGTACAGTGCCTTTTTTGAGTGTGTATCAAGCTTAAGGAGGGGTTTGGGGGAAACCGGGGGGATCAGCGTTTAGGGTAATTAATTAAAAAAAATTATGACAAAAGTGGCCTAAATTAATAATTGTGGAATGCCCCTTGTGATATAAATTATTAATGGATTATTATCTAATGTAAAGTTTTTAGAGATAAAAGCCAAATTGAACTTAATTTTTTTAACATTAGAGGTATATTATGATTTTCTACTAGACGAAGACAAGTGACTGATTTCACTATTTCCCGGACATTTGTTTAAAGAAAAAAGAATGGAAGATGTTTTAAAAAATATTTTTTAATCATCATCAAAAAATGAGGATATTAAACTTCTAGCCTAAATAGTATTGGGGAGCAAGGAAAAGTGGGGGGACGTTTTGAAAAAGGGAAAAAGAAACACGAGGTATCTCCCTTTGGGGGCGGAGATGAGAAACTGCCATGGCATAAGGGGGACCCTTTTGCCTTTTGATGAAAAAGTTTTATGCGCTTTTCAATTTTGTTCTTTATGTAAGTAGTCACAAAAATAAAAAATTTTTCAAAAAAATTTTTTCGGGAATGGGGAAATTTAAATGTTCCTCGAAAAATTAAATTTTCAATTACTGATCACAAAAAATGGAAAAAAATAATTTTTCAGGTATATTGAAGTTATAATCTGCTATTTAAATCAATTATTATAATACGAATTGTTTTTTACCCGACTATTTAGGCAACAATTATATTAAATTTTTAAAATATAAGTAGTGATGAAGGGGGGCTCAGCGGTCTCCCGGGGGCAGAGTTCCTTTTTTTTCTCTCTGGGTTTTTTTTTTTTTTTTTCCTTTTCCCGGGGTCTCCCCCTGAGGGGGCTCCTTTTCCACCCTTTCTAAGCCCCTTTTTTACACTATATGCTAAGACCCCCTTTTAACCCCCCCCCACGACCCCCCCCCATGACCCCACCCCGACCCCACCATGACCCCCCCCAAAGACCCCACCCCCCACCCCCCCCCACGACCCCCACCCAGCCCCTGTGCCCCACGCCCCCCACCCCCCGTGCCCCCACGACCCCTGTGCCCCCCCCCCCCCTGGCCCCGGGGCCCCCACGACCCCCCCCCCGCCCCCCGCGCCCCCAAAACCCCCCCTTCGCCCGGCCATGCGCCAGATATGCCTTTGCTGTGCCTTCTGCAGCCTTTTCCCGATCGCCCCCCCGCCCCCAATTTTTTTTTGATTTTTTTTAATTTTTTTTAATTTTGTGTGTCTCCTCGGATCAAATTTTTGAGGTTCCCCCCCTTCCCCCCCTTTCACCCCCAACCCCAAATTTTTTCGAATTTTTTTTTTCGAAATCAAAGTCTCCATCTCCTCGGGCAAGTTTTTCTCGATATCAAAAATACAAAAAATTTCCCCCCCCCATCCCCCTTT
>NC_069464.1:154772-172958 GCF_026875155.1 Cherax quadricarinatus
ACTCTTCAGTGGTAAGCTTTCCCTGTGGTTCTCCACCAACTTCCACATCCTCACCACTCACCCCCAACCCAGGGACTTCCCCAAAAACAAAATAGAGTCCACAGGGTCGGCAGAGTCAGGGTCACGGTGAGTCTAAAACCCCTTCAAAATCCCTCTCTTGGACACAATCTGGCCACAGTTTTTCTCCAAGCAGAGTTCTAAGTCCTGGAAGTCACTCCCTCCCAAGCCTTATCTTTTAAGGCTTATGCAATGGGGGATAGTGAAGTGATTCCTCCAGAACTCTTAGGGTAAACTGAGTGTCTGAGGTCACTTCAAAGCACTTTTGCAACACTGCTTTTGTTGAGATTTTTTTGAAGTTAGAAATGACCTGCTGGTCCATGGGCTGGGGGAAAGAGGAGTGGTTGTTAGGAGGCAAGAACTTCACTTTAAAAAAACTGAGTCCCTAAACACTTGGTCTTCCAAGTTTGGAGGATGTGCAGGAGCATTGTCCAGTAACAGGAGGCACTTGAGTGGCAATTTTTTTTCCAAGAGGTATTTTTTCACACTTGAGCCAAACACATCATTAACCCACTCTTTGAAAATTTGCCTTGTGACCCATGCGTTATGATTAGCTTTCCAAAATCAACAATAATCTATTCTTCTGACATTGTTTTTCTTAAACACACTGGATTTTCTGAGTGATACACAAGTAAAGGCTTAACTTTGAAACCCCCACTAGCATTACCACACAACAAAAGAGTAAGCCTGTCTTTCATAGGCTTGTGTCCTGGCAGTGCCTTTCCTCCTGGGTAATGTGGGTCCTGTTTGGCATTTCCTTCCAAAACAACCCTGTTTCGTTATAATTGGAAACTTGTTGGGGTTCGAATCCTTCAGCCTTTACATAGTCCTGGAATTCATGAAGATACTTTCAGCCGCACATTTGTCAGAACTTGCAGCCTCCGCTTCGTTGGCCCTAAATTCACAAACTGCAGCACTTGTTCCGGGCATTTTCTTTGCAAGATCCTCATGCAACTGCTTTGCCTTCTCACAAATGATCGACTCCACTACACTGTCTCCCAATAATTTTTTTTCCTAATCCACAGTAATAACAACTTTCCCATCTCTTCCATTATCGGTGTCCCTTCGTTTAGTTAGAAAAGCTACCCCTTTTTGAAAATTTAGTGCTTTAATTTGTTCTTTCTTTGCCAGGATGGATGTAATTGTTGATTTATTCTTGCTGTACATCCTGGCAATTTTCCACCACCTTATACCACTCTCAATTTTTTCTGTCACTTCACGCTTAAATTCCAGGGTGTTTCTCACTCTCTTTACCGCAGGAATTTTACGAGGGACTTTCTTTGGAGCCATGGTTACTTTTTTCCCACGTTGCACTGCAAGAAAAACCACAAAAAACAATGGTAAACAAATAAAATGTTTGGATGTATGAACAGAAGCTTCCTCAGCCTCAGCGCAACCTTTTCCCCAGCCGGCAGATGGACGCTTCCAAAACAGCCAATAACCCGAGGCGCCGAAAACCCTGCCGATAAGAGTTGGCCAAAACCAAACCGTTTGATAACTGGGGGTCCTCTGTATATACACACCCCTCTGGGTTTTCTTCTCTTTTCTTTCTAAGTTCTTATTCTTGTTTTTTTCCTCTTATCTCTATGGGAAGTGGAACAGAAATCTTCCTCCGTAAGCCATGCGTGTTGTAAGAGGCGACTAAAATGCCGGGAGCAAGGGGCTAGTAACCCCTTTTTCCTGTATAGTTGCTAAATTTAAAAGAGAAACTTATGTTTTTCTTTTTGGGCCACCCTGCTCAGTGGGGTACAGCCAGTTTGTTTGAAAAAAAATATATATATTTACCCCATGTGCAAGTCCCCTCAAATCCAACCTCTCGCACTTACGTATTTATCCAACCTAAATTTGAAAAACCCTCCCAAAATTTTAGCCTCGATAACCCTATAGGCAGACTGTTCCATTCATCAACACCCTATTCCAAACCAGTACTTTCCTGTATCCTTTCTAAATCTAAACTTGTCTAATTTGATCCATTACTGCGGGTTCTCTCTTGAAGAAATATCCTCAAGACCTTATTTATATCTCCTTTAATTTATACCCCTCTTCCACTTATACACTTCAATCATGTCTCCCCTCATTCTTCATCTTACAAGGAATGTAATTTAAAGGACTTCATTTTCCCTTCATCCGGAAGATTTTTAATGCAAAGAATTAATTTTGTCATTCGTCGTTGAATGTTTTCTAACAAATATATATCCATTCTGTAAAATGGGAAACAAGAACGAGCTGCATAATTTAGGTGAGGCCTTACTAATGATGTATAAAGCTGAAGTATAACTGCTGACTTCTGTTGCTTACACTTTTTTATGTAAATCCAAGGAAAACTATTTGCCTTATTATACATGCTTAGGCATGTTCATCGGGAGAAAGCTCTGATGAACTGTGACGTGCTCAGAAGGAAGCCTTATTACGTGCCGCTCAGATGCGTGCTTCCCCTTCTACTCCTGACAGAAGAATGGCAAAATATATACTCGGCCAAACTACTACTGGCAACATCCAACAGAAATTGAAGCTATCACGAAAACTACAAGACCTGTGCTCCCACAGCAAAGGGAGCGAAATGGGACAACCAGAAATCATAAATAACTTATTTCCTATACACTAACCATCACCAAGACAGAAGCCCTCACCCAGGGCTCAAGTTTACTACGGGCATTAACAAGAAACTCATCTGGTGGATATGGTAACCCAAGAACCAACCTTTTGGAGACTCGGAATTTCAAAAGGCTTTTTTCCCAGGAATTATCACTGCTTTCAGCTACTGAGCCTTCAGGACCGGTCTTTCCCAAAGGATACATCCAAGACTCAGGACTTGGCTAATAACGATGATATCGTCATTACAACCGCTGACAAAGGTGGTGTGGTGTTACTCGACCACACTCGACTACAAAAATTTAAGTTTTAAATCTTCTAAATGATGCCAACACTTACCAGCCTGTATCAGAATCAGTGCTACTTCAAAGTACCCAGACTTTTCTTCAAAAGGCTCGTAGCATCTTACAAAAATCAGAACAAGGCAAAAAACTTTTTAAAACTTTTACCAGGTCACTGAAACAGCACGCCTGTATGGCCTTCCTAAGACACACAACCCTTGCATCCCACTACGTCCTATCACTTCGGGCGTAGGAAGTTGCACCACACAGACTAGCCGGCCACCTTGCCAAATCCCTTTCACCCTTTCTGGGCACCATAGTTAACCCTACCTCAAACACTCAGGTGACCTTCTCTCTCAAAATTTCCTACCTGAATGTTAAAAACAAAAGCATGGTTTCCCTTTCGATGTCACGGCCCTTTTTACCAGTGTTCCTACTGATTGCTGCAATAAACATTCTGAGACAGAGGCTTACTGAAACCACGACCTTCCTTTACCTTTTCTAGATTTCATCAGTCTAGTGGATCTTCTTGTTAATTTCAACCTCTTCAATACCAGGACAACTGTTACAAACAGTGCTTTGAGATGGAAAATGGGCAGCACACTCAGTGCTTGCTTGCCAACCTCTTCGTGGAAAACCTAGAAACAGAGAAATTCAGCACCCTCATTCCCAACACCATTACCTGGCTAAGAACTTGATGATATGTTGGGTTTTTCCCTATCTGAGATGTCTCAATATCCAGGCTCTTCTCAACAAGATCAGTGCAGTCGAACCATCAATAAGTTTACACTTGAGCCAAAAGGATGGCAAACTTCCTTTCCTCGACATTCTCCTGTGCAGATCTCCCGACAGTGACAAACTTCTCTTCAATGTGTATAGAAAACCTGCCAACAAGGATGATCTTAAACACTTTTACTCACACCAAGACACCTGCACTAAAAGAGGAGTCCTCATTGGCTTCTTCTTGAGAGATCTTTGCATCTCCAGCCCTTGTTTTTCTTGAAGAATGTATTTACAAAAACACAACCCTTTTAAACATGTCTTCAGTTTACCTCTTTCTTAATCTGAGATTGCAGACTAAAGGCACAAGCTGTCGTCAACAAACCGCCCATGGAACAGCCCTCTAAGCGTTTTATAGTGCTCTCATGTAGTGATGTTGCCACGAATACTCACCGGGCACTTGCTATGAGTAACATCAATGTTGCCACCATAAACACATCATATATCAAAAAAACCTCACTATGAAGCACAGCCCCACCCTCCAACTTCTACAGCAAGCATCTACGCCATCCCCTGTGGATTCTGTCCAAGAAATATGTAGGCGAGACAGGCAGAGGTCTTGCGGGCCGCCTGAACGAGCATTGAAGTGCCCCTGTAACAGAGATGATTTAAGGTATGTCTGTGTCCTCCACAAAGACTCCACGGGGGATTTGATGAAATGGAATGAGGCACAACTCGTTCTCACCAAACCAGACCTCAGACGCTGACAGTGCCTAAAAGCCTCGCTAATCGCCCTCACCGACACAATAGAATGTAACACTGGAAACCAGTTTGTTGTTGTCCCTTATTACTTTTATAGTAAGGTTCTCACTACATGTTCTAGTTGTGGGGGGAGCTTTTTACTTAAAAGGCCTTATCTGTCTAGGGTAATACTTACCTCATGACTGATCATCCTCAGTGTGTCTATATCCTTTCACCAGCCCTCTTCACAGGTTATTTAAACTACTACTATAAAAATATAACTGTATTCTAAATAGATATGTACAGAATATACACTTACAGCACTCACATATTCAAAACTGTCTACACACCCTTAGCTGCTCTCCCACAGGTACATCTCAGCAACTTTGCCCTTCTCTTTTCATGGGCTAATCTCTGGGCTAACCCGGTTTTAGTAAATAAGTAAGTAAGTTTATTCAGGTATACACAAATACAGTTACATAAATTTTTCATACATAGCAGCGTATGTGTAGAGAACCTAGGAAACCCAAAAAAGTCAGACAGAGTGACTTATTTCCATTGGGTCCTTTTACCTTATTATTAAATATAAAGGTTATATTTTCTTATTATTCTATAATGAAGATAACATCTTTTAAAATACTAAAAACACTATCTACTACACGAGGGTCATTAAGACTATCTACAATACGAAGGGGCATTACTAGGAATAAGGTAAAATTTACACATATGTTAGTTAAAAAATAGAAAAACATTCCCCTCCCTTTCTGTAGCTACATTCAGCAGACACCTTTTGGCACTCTTCTTGAATGGTTCATGCTTTGACTGGCTTTGACATGTGTGGGTAGTCTGTTCCATTCCTTAAATTGCTGTACAATAAAAGGTGTTTGAAGCCTGGCCAATGACTGTGGGTACTACAAAGTTGTGCTCTCTCCCCCTAGTACTATGATTGTTTTGGTTCTCAACCTTGACAAAATTGACGCAAGATATTCTGGACACTTTACACACACTTTAGTCACCCTGGGTATGGTGGCCATAACTTAATTTAAATAACAACTCACCCCTGGGGCACACAAAATACCCAAAAAATAGAAAGAAGGACCCAGAGATCCTACCAACTTGAAGTCAAAAAAGAGGGAGAGAGAGAGAGGGGGGAGCCTAGCTAAACTTCTCCCACACCCACCAAAAAACAAAAGTCTGTTGCCAAGCACAATTCTCTAGTTACCACAACTCTCCCACACCTTAATTTAATTCTACAAAAAAGAAATACAACTTTATAAACTACTTATTTAAACTGTGTTTGTGTGTGTGTGTATAGTATAGCCTATTATATTGAGAAAAATAGGCTTGACCCAGCTGCCTCTCAGTCCCTAAGAGTGATTTTCCCCTTAGGGCCCATTTAAGTGCTGTGCCCCCACAATTCAATATAATTAGATATAACCAGAGTAACTGTTACAGATACATAAATACATGTTGGGTCCTATACCCCCCATAACAACCAAAAAATTTAAAAACATTAGCATCAGCCTGGTTGATCAGGCTCTGACAACCAGGAGGCCTGGTCACGGGACCGGCTGCGGGGGCGTTGACCCCCGAACTCTCTCCCGGTAAACTCCAGGTAATACTGATACTTAAGCAGGCAAGGCACCACCAACCCAACAACACAGGAGTCGCATGATCTCTCATCTACCTGTCCTCATCCCAACATGGATTCTTCAGGTCACCCTGCGTCCCCTCACACCCCACTCCCGCCTATATATATAATGTCTTTCTGCCTCTGTATGTTAGAAGTGATCAAGGATGCGTTTAATATTGACAAATGCAAAATTCTAAATGTTGGACAGTTAATAAACCCTGCCACATATAAACTAAATAATGTAGATCTTAATACTACCCATTGCGAAAAGGATTTAGGAGTTCTGGTTAGCAGTAATCTAAAGCCAAGACAACAGTGCATTAGTGTTCGCAATGAAGCTAACAGAATTCTTGGCTTCATATCTAGAAGTATAAATAATAGAATTCCTTAGGTTGTTCAACTCTATATATCCTTGGTTGGCTTCATTTAGACTATGCTGCTCAGTTCTGGTCACCGTATTACAGAATGGATATAAATGCCCCTGGAAAACGTACAAAGGAGGATGACAAAAATGATCACATGTATCAGAAATCTTCCCTATGGGGATAGACTGAGGGCCCTGAATCTGCACTCCCCAAAAAAAGCTTTAGAATTAGGGGGGATATGATCGAGGTGTATAAATGGAAAACAGGAAAAAATAAAGGGAGGGTAAATAGGGGTGCTGAAAATTTCCAGCCAAGACAGGACTCGCAGCAATGGTTTCAAGTTGAAAAATTCAGATTCAGGAAGGATATGGGAAAGCACTGGTTTGGTAATAGAGTTGTGGGATGAGTGGAAAAAGCTCCGAGTACAGTTATTGAGGCTAAAACATTATGTAGTTTTAAAATAGTTTAGATAAATACAGAGTGGGTGTGGGTGGGTGTGAGTTGGACCTGGCTAGTTTGTGCTGCTGGGTCTGGTACAGTGCTCCATCCTTGAGTGGGGATGACCAGACTGGGTGGGTCATTGGGATAATCTGGGGGGGTCATTGGTCTAATCTGGGGGGGACATGACCTGCTCCGCATGGGTCAGTAGGCCGGGTGCAGTTTTTGCTTCTTTCTTATGTTCTATGGGTGGGTGCGAGGGGTGTAAAATGGACCTGACTAGCTAGTAGGTCGGACGCAGTGCTAAACCTTAAGTGATGTGTTGACCTCACTAGGTCAAGGCATTGGCTTAAGCCGGTGGGGAGTATTGGAGCTGCCTCACAAAGACCAGTAGACCTGTTGCAGTGTTCCTTATTTCTTGTGATCTTATGTTCTTATGAGGGCAAATATTCTATTAGTGGGATGGATCTGTGAAGGACCTGCCTAGTATGGGCCAACAGGCCTGCTGCAGTGTTTCTCCGTTCTTATGTTCTTAAGGTCCCAGGACCGAATGTTTTCTAATAAATGCCATAGTGTTTGCTTATGTGTCTTTCTAAACCAACTTATCGGTATTTATTTCCAAGGTTTATACCCGGCACTGCCCGTCTTGGTTTAAGGTTGCTGCTTACCATATCCCCAAATTTTTTTTCACATTCTAAACGGCTAAGTTCAACATTATTAAGCTGGTAGTTGCTAGGGTTATGAACATTTCCGAGCTTTAGAACTTTACGTTTATCTACATTGAACTGCATCTGCCACTTTTCTGACCACGAATTGAGTTTGTCTAAATCCTCCTGATGTTCTGGACGTCAACGTCTGAATCGATTATCCTACCTATCTTTGTGTCATCAGCAAATTTGCTTATGTCACTAGTAATTCCCTCGTCACGGTCATTTATATATACAGTGGACCCTTGGCTAACGAAAGCATCGTCTAATGATAAATCTGCTCAATGAAGCGTTTGAGTGTAAAAATTTTGGCCCGCCAATGATGAAAAACTTGACCAACGTGATTCGTCCCAAACCTGTCCGCCCAGCCTGAGTGCCTCAGCTTCCCTGCCATCATTGTTTACTAGCCGGGGTTTGGCCGGTTCCATGCATACATTCGATACATTTTGTATTATTCCATTGTTTTTAGTGCTTGAAACTGCAAAAATAAGCCACCCAAGAAAGTTGCTAGTGCTAACCTTGTGGTAAAAAGAGGTGGAGTAATGCTATCATACTACGGTCAGCTGTTGCTGTACCACCGTCAGCTGCTGCTGCTGCTGTTGTACCACGGTCAGCTGCTGCTGTACCACGGTCAACTGCTGCTGCTGCTTACTCTTGCTATTGCCAGGTCTACTTGAACGAGTGAGAAATCTGTTGCCTCAAAGAGACAGAATGTCTCCTTTATGCTATGGCAGTTTCTCATCTATGCTCCAAGGGAGACTACCCCGTATTTCTTATTCACGTGTTTCTAAACGTCCCCCCACTTTTGGGGGTCCCATCTTCTGCAGCCTCCTCTGTGGTTACCCCACCCATAGTCATCCTGTCTCTAATTCTTTTGCTTTTCCGGGCTCGAAGTCCTTACTTCAACACCTAAAGTCTGTTCTCACATCTTCATGTTCTCCTCACAAGCCCCGGTATCGACAAGACCTCGTACGACACCACCTTCCAATCCCCCCTCTACTTCTCAGAAGTCCAAAAAATCCCATTGCTAAAATCTCCATTAACCCTTCCTTCCCTTCTTCCACCTCCACATTTTACCTTTAGAGTCTCTGTACCTGGTTTTTCCCCTCTCTCTAGCTCTGTTATAAGTGTGGAGGTTTACCTTCCTCCTCGTACTGTCCCTTTCCCCCTGCCCCCCTCCCAAGTTTCCTCCTCTTCTGCCACCTCCCAGGTTTCTGCCTCTTCTGTCCCCTCCCACACTTCTTCTCCAGTTCCCTCCCCCCTCGTCCCCCTACTTTGGTACAGTCATTTCTGTCCCAGTCTTTACTCACCTTCCTCCTTCCATCTCCAGTTTGTCCCCCATACAACGTTTTTGAATTCCAAAACACTTGAAGCTATCTCAGAATATATTGCAGAGACAAAACCCCTCAGTGGACACTGATCTGCCCCCTGTTCCTTCTCTCTCTCTCCTCCATCTGCGCAACTCCTTTCTTTGCACGCTCCTTTCCCTTCGCTACTTGAACGTTTTCCACTGCCGCCACATGTGGACTTTTCAAACCTCTCTAGTCTGTAGGTACCCTTACTTGCGGATTTCTGGTATCTTCATCTTTCCCAATCATGGCCTATTTACAGTGGATATCCGCGGCCTTGGGTAATCAGGGTGAGCTTCTGATGTTGCTTTCCCAGTTTTTTCCTGTGGGTGTTTGCTTACAAGAACCAAAATTACACTCTGCTGTTATCTATCCCATCTCAGGCTATAATTTATTGTATTCTTTGGATCCTTTTTTTGAGGGGACCTTTAATGAAAGTGCCCTTCTACGCACTGATATTCGTACCATCAGCTATTTGTTCATACTTCGCTGCATTACACTCCCAGCCATATCCACTTGCAAAAGTGGTATACAATCTGTTCTTTGTATCTCTCTCCTTCTCGGGCATTATCTATCCTGGATGTTGCCTTTCTTGTCTCGTCCTTACCACCACCACTTCTGTTTACTAGGCGATTTTAATGCTCATCTTTCCTGGGGGGGGGGGGGGGGGGTTCTCACTGTGATTCCTGTGGCATTCAGTTGGAGGCTTTTCTCGTTTTCTCACCCCCTCCATGTTTTTAAATACAGGTACTCCCACCCTTTTGATCCTCATACTCTCTTGCATCGATCTCTCGGTCTGCTCTTCCTCCACTGCACTAGACTTCACCTGGTCTGTTCTCCTGGGCTTACATGACAGTGATCATTTCCAATCATTCTTACCTCCCCTTTCATATTCACCACCACTTCTTAGCCCACGCTGGCAGTTTGATCAAAGCAAATTGTAACCTTTATCACAACAACTGTTTTTTAGTGGGGTTCCTAATTCGTCCTCCATTGATGACTTTTACACCTCTTCTCTTCCTCAGTTTTAACCCACAGCTTCTCATTCTATACCCCAAACCTCGGGCACGCATTCTAAAAAAGTGCGTGCCTGGTGGGTCTCCTGCTTTGTTTTCCCTTTGCAGTACGTTTGAAACGTGCTGCATGGGGCAGGTTACCGGTAAAATAGAACCACTGAGAGCCTTTTTGATTTTAAGCAGAAGCGTAAGACGCTCGCCGTGTCATCCGTGACGCTAACGCACTTGTTGGCGATATTTTTCCACCATCACCCTGCTTCCTCTATGAGTGCAGTCTGGAAAAAAGTACGGAAACTGAGTGGTAAATACTCTCCTTACCCGGCTCCTGTTCTGCGGGTTACCGGTTTTTGATATAGCACACCCTCTTGATGTTGCCATTGAAACTGGTAATAAATTTGGTCCGTATTTCTCAGGGCTACATCTTTTACCCTCGTTTGTTTCCTAAAAGTCTGCCAGAGAGTTAGCGACTTTAGACTTCTTTTTCTCTCAAAGAAGAATCTTATAATGTGCCTTTTTAAACACTTCGGGAAACTGGAGGTGACACCGTCAGCTTGCCAATCATCGGCAGCTGGGCAAGACAACATTCATATTCAGATGTACAGCATTTACATCAGTCAGCCCTTGCAGTCCTCTTACCCCTTTTCAATCTTATTTGGTCACAAGGAGTTCTTTCCCAGCTGTGGAAATCTGCCATTGTTCTCCCTTTCCGCAAACCGGGTACTACGGGACATGATGCCTCCCACTATTGTCCCATTGCTCTTACCAGTACAGTTTGCAAGGTGATAAAAACGTCTGGTTAAATCGAAAATTTACTGTGGTATTTAGAAACACAACAGTCTCTCCACTAGTCAATAGGCTTTCAAAAGGGGCCGTTCTACCATAGCCCCCTTACTATGCTTGGATACGTATATTCGTAATGCCTTTGCAAATAACCACTCATTTATTGCCGTATTTTTGACCTTGAGAAGGTATAATATTTTGGCCGAACCCCCACTCCTTAGGCCTCTGAGGCAATCTTCCATTGTTCCTTAAGAACATATTAACTGACAGACATTTCTGTGTTCTGGTTAACCCTTTGAGGGTTTTTCGTCCGTATAGTACGTCTTACGCGTAGGGGTTTTTGACGTTACTAGTACTCTTTAAATTCTAGCGGCCTCGAATCTAGTGGGAGAAAGCGGTGGGCCCTTCATATGAAAAAATGGGTCTATGTGGTCAGTGTGCACAGTCTAAAAAAAATCCTGCAGCACACAGTGCAAAAATGAGAAAAAAAAACTTGACCATTTTTTTTAATAAATCAGCGACTTTGCAGTGATTTTCTTTATGGTATTTATTGTTGTATTCTAGTTTTTCTTGGTCTCATTTTATAGAATGGAAGAAATATTACAGAAATTGAGATGATTTTGACGGGTTTTACAAAGAAAAGTGCCTTGAAAATTGAGCTCAAAGTAGCAGAAATGTTCGTTTTTTTACCAAACTTCAAAAGTACAAAAAATCGTGCCAAGCTTTGCAATACACGTCAACTGGTGAGTCTAATATCTTTCACAAGTGCACCAATAATATTTATACCATTTTTTCCCTTTTAATGCAGTAGTCTGCATAACAGTAAATTTTTATATTTCTTGTGAAAATAAAAATTCAAAGTGGAAAGCAAAAGAATATAAGAGGGGCCTTGAGACGTTACTAATGACTAGAGGAAATGTCATTTTAGTGCTTGGAATGTCTTTCTTGTTTATTCTGGACCCTATTCGGAAATTGGCATCTTTTAAAATTTTTTGTGAAATTGGCAAAAATGCTAAATTCTGACCACTGTACTTGATAGTGAATTTCAAAAAATGAGTGGTTTCTTGCACCCTTCGATAGAAAAAATGGAAAGTTCTAGCGAAATATTCATGTTTTTTGTCGACTAGTACAGTGAAATTGGCCGAAATGGGGCTCAAAGTGGGCAAATCGCCGATGCGTAAACATCGCCGAAAACCGCTAACTTTGCGAGAGCATAATTCCGTAAGTTTTCTATCAATTTCAAACTTTTGGGTCTTTATGATCGGGAAAAGATTCTCTATCTTTTCATAAGAGAAAATAATTTTTTTTTTTTTTAAATTTGGCCGACCCTGAGAACGAGTTTCGGAGAGGGCCTGTCGACCCTCAAAGGGTTAATAATATGCTCTCCACGGACTTTGTCCAAGCTGAAGGTGTCCCAGGGATGTGGTTCTGGACACAACACTTTTTTCTCCTTGCTATAAATGATTTGGCTCTCTTTTTCCATCCAATATTTGGTCGTTACTCTGTTTGATGACTTCACTATTGCTTGTGCAGGTGCTGACTGTCACCTTATTAAGTTTCTCTCCAGCATGTGGTCAACCGTTTTTTCCAATTGGGCCACCATGCATGGATTTAAAATTTTCCAGTACTAAAACTCATCAAATTACTTTCACTAGCCCGCTCTGTCATCTCTGATCATCCTTTGTAGCTCTATGGGTCACGTATCCCTGAACATGATACAGTAAGGTTTCTAGGCCTTCTCTTTGACCGTAGTTTATCCTGGAAATCTCACATTTACCTCTCTGAAGGCAACTTGTCACACCCGGGCTGAACCTTCTTACCCTTTCAGGTTTTCTGACGTACTAGTACGGCTTATCACCAGGGTTTTACATACGTACTAGTATGCCTAAATTCTAGCGCTCTAAAATCTAGTGAGAGAAAGCTGGTAGGCCTACTTATGAAAAAATGTTGGATGAAGAATGGGGGAGACATGATCGAAGTGTATAAGTGGAAGATGGGTATCAATAAAGGGGATATAAATAAGGTCTTGAGGATGTCCTCCAGGAGAGAACCCGCAGTAAAGGATTCAAATTAGGCAAGGGCTAGATTTAGAAAGGATACAGGAAAGTATTAGTTTGGAAATAGGGTAGTTGATGAGTGGAACAGTCTGCCTAGTGGGTTATTGATGCTAAAACCTTGGGTAGTTTAAAATTTAGGTTGGATAAATACACGAGTGAGAGGGGTTGGATTTGAGTGGGACTTGCACATACATTAATTTGAATTATCAAAGCTTATTTCTTGGGTACCATTGAAAATTGAGTTTGGCAAATACAGTGGACCCTCGAATTTAGTCGTGCCTTTTCTGTATGCAAAAAAAATTTTTATTATCTATGAAAAGTATTTTTTGTTAATATTTTTTGGGGGTCTGGAATGGTTTAATTGGGTTTACATTATTTCCTATGGGAAATATTAACCCTTTGAGGGTCGACAGGCCCTCTCCGAAACCGTTCTCAGGTCGGCCAATTTAAAAAAAAAAAAAAATTATTTTCTCTTATGAAAAGATAGAGAATCTTTCCTGGTTTATAAAGACAAACCCAAAAGTTTGAAATTGATAGAAAACTTACGGAAAAATGCTCTCGCAAAGTTAGTGGTCTC
Organism: Cherax quadricarinatus; assembly: GCF_026875155.1. NCBI lineage: Eukaryota > Metazoa > Arthropoda > Malacostraca > Decapoda > Parastacidae > Cherax > Cherax quadricarinatus. The sequence continues at coordinate 168,086 of NC_069464.1, forward strand.
GGCGATGTTTACGCATCGGCGATTTTTGCCACTTGAGCCCCATGTTCGGCCAATTTCCTGTACTAGTCGACAAAAAATATGAATATTTCGCTAGAACTCCATTTTTTTCTATCGAATGGGTGCAAGGAAACCACTCATTTATGAAATTCAACTATCCAGTACAGTGGTCAGAATTTTGCAATTTTGCCAATTTCACCAAATTTCAAAAGATGCCAATTTCCGAATAGGGTCCAGAATAAACAAGAAAGACATTCCTGGCACTAAAATGACATTTCCTCTAGTCATTAAGTCACGTCTCAAGGCCCCTCTTTTTCTTTTGCTTTCCACTTTGAATTTTTATTTTCACAAAAAATATAAGATTTACTGTTATGCAGGACTACTGCATTAGTGCAAAAAATGGTTTAAATATTATTGGTGCACTTGTGAAAGAATATTAGACTCACCAGTTGACGTGTATTGCACGCTTGGCACGATTTGTTTACTTTTGAAGTTTGGTAAAAATCGAACATTTCTGCTACTTTGAGCTCAATTTCAAGGCACCTTTCTTTGTAAAACCCGTCAAAATCATCTCATTTCTGTAATATGTCTTCCATTCTATAAAAATGAGACCAAGAAAACAGAATACAACAATAAATACCATACGAAAATACACTGCAAAGTCGCTTTATTTATTCAAAAAAAATGGTCAAAGTTTTTTTTCTCATTATGCACTGTGTGCTGCAGGTTTTTTTTTAGACTGTGCACACTGACCACATAGACCCATTCTTTCATATGAAGGCCTACCAGCTTTCTCCCACTAGATTTGAGGCCCCCTAGAATTTATGAGTACTAGTACGTCAAAAACCCCTACGCGTAAGACGTACTAGTACGAAAAACCCTCAAAGGGTTAACAAAAAATACATTTTATAGATAAAAATAGTTTTGCATACAGAAAGGCACGACTAAATTCGAGGTCCACTGTATTTTGTTAGTTGGCTGGATTGTGAAGGACCTGCCTAGTATGGGTCAACAGGCCCCGCTGCCCGTGGTTCCTCCTTTCTTATGTTCTTACAGTGTATTGGGGCAAACCAAACATTCACGATTTTTCAACATTCGCGAGGGTCTTGATCCACTGTCACTTGTGAATGTTGAGGGAGACCTGTATGTAACTGCATTTGAGTTACAGTGAACCTCTACTTGTGAGTTTAATCCATTCAATGACCTTGCTCGCAAACTGGATTTGCTCGTTTGCAGAGTCAATTTTCCTCATTTAAATTAATTGAAATGCAATTAATCCATTCCAGTGGAATTCTCTACTTCAATAATTCGCTAATATCAACTTTACGGCTTATTTATCATCTCACTTCATCTAATATGACATAATAAGCAATGTAAATAACATAGAAACCCGATATATACTCTAGAATGAATAAAATATTTCATTCATGTAGTGGTATGGGCGGTTGTCAGTGGTGGACAAGAGTTTGTCTGGAGACCGGGCAAAATACTTCATAAATAATTTCGCTAATATCATCAATACTGCTTATTTATCTATCACAGTTAATCTAATATGACATAAACAATATAAATAACATAGAAACATGAAATTTATACTCTAGAATGAATAAATACGTCATTCATGTAGTGGTATGGGTGTTTTGGTGGTGGACGGTGTCTGGAGACAGGGCAAAATACTACTTCATGAAGAATTACATAATATCATCTATACGGTATTTATCTATCACAGTTCATCTAATGACATAAACAATATAAATAACATAGAAACATAATATATACTCTAGAAGAATAAAATGTCATTATGTATCAGGTGGAGGCGGCCACAACTGCTCCCTCCTTGTTGTGGTAAACACTGCCATCTAGTGACGGCCCCTTTTTAAGCCATCTATTATTATAATTATTTTAGTACATTATTATTTAATATGCATTATTATTATACATTTTTTATTATTATTATTGTTATTAAATTTTTATTGTATTATATTATTATAGTGGACCCCGGTATACATTTTTAATCCATTCCTGAGAGCTCATCGTATGCCAAAATTATCGGAAAAGCGAATTAATTTTCCCCCTAAGAAGTAATGGAAATCAAATTAATCCGTGCAAGACACCCAAAAGACTATGAAAAAAAAAAGTTTTACCACATGAAATACAGGGACCCCCGGTTAACGATATTTTTCCCCTCCAGAAGTATGTTCAGGTGCCAGTACTGACCGAATTTGTTCCATAAGGAATATTGTGAAGTAGATTAGTCCATTTCAGACCCCCCAAACATACATGTACAAATGCACTTACATAAATACACTTACATAATTGGTCGCATTTGGAGGTAATCGTTATGCGGGGGTCCACTGTATTAAGTTTAATGCACATACTGAAGAAGACATGCACAGTTAGTAGTACTCTACTAACAATAGAATACATGACACTTACCTTTAATGAAGATCTGGTGATGATTGATGGGATGGGAGGAGGGGAGAGTGTCATAGTTGTTAATGTTTAGAAGGGGAATCCCCTTCCATTAGGACTTGAGGTAGCAAGTCCTTTTCTGGGGTTTCTTCCCTTCTTCTTATAATGCCACTAGGACCAGCTTGGAGTCATGGACCTCTGTCGCACAACAATCTGTCCATAGAGGTCTGTACCTCCGTTCCTTTAAGATTTGCCTAAAATGGGCCACAACATTGTCATTATAATAGTCACCAACACAGCTTGCAGTAGCTGTGTTAGGGTGATTTCCATCCTAAAGGTTTGCAGTTCAACCCACTTTGCACACATTTCCTTAATTTTGAAGTAGGCTCAAGGGATTCCACAACTGGCATAGCTTTCAGGGTTAGCCCCCAAACCCTTTAAAAAACTTTCGTAATTTCCATACTAATCTCACCCTTTTTACCACAGGTTTGGGACTAGAAGCTTTCTTGGGGCCCATGGTGACTATTTTGCAGAAACAAGCACCAAAAACACTGTGTAATATGGAATGTACTGAATGTATGCTTAGATGTGAGCACACTGGCTGGCTTGTAAACACTGGCACGCACGGGGGGAGTTCAGGACACACGTGGACGCGTCCCTGACGAATCGTGTGTGTGGCGCGTTTTTTAACGAGTGGCGAGGCAAAATTTTTGCGTTAAAATGTATCGTATACCTGATTAACGTGTATACCGATGCCATCATATGCCGGGGGTCCATGTATGTATTATTATTTATAGATATTATTATATTGCCTCAGACATGACATCTCCACTCCCTCCCAGCCTTCTCCTCGCTGCAACATTCATCACCCATGCTTCACACCCATATAAGAGCTTGGGTAAAAAAATACTCTCTACATTCCCCTCTTTCCCTCCAAGGACAAAGTTCTTTGTCTCCAGAGACTCCTAAGTGCACCACTCACCCTTTTCCCCTCATCAATTCTATGATTCACCTCATCTTTCATAGACCCTTTCCGCTGACACGTCCACTCCCAAATATCTGAATACATTCACCTCCTCCATACTCTCTCCCTCCAATCTGATGAAGATGGATTCGGGATGGAGGGAGAGAGTATGGAGGAGGTGAATGAAATCAGATATTTGGGAGGGGACGTGTCAGTGGATGGGTCTATGAAAGATGAGGTGAATCAAAGAATTGATGAGGGGAAAGGGTGAGTGGTGCACTAGGAGTCTGTGGAGACAAAGAACTTTGTCCTTTGGGGAGGCAAAGAGGGGAATGTATGAGAGTATAGTTTTACCAACGGTTTTTATGGGTGTGAAGCAGGGGTGATGAATGTTGCAGTGAGGAGAAGGCTGGAGGCAGTGGAGATTTCATGTCTGAGGGCAATGTGTGGTGTGAATATAATGCAGAGAATTCGTAGTTTGGAAGTTAGGAGGAGGTGCGGGATTACCAAAACTGTTGTCCAGGGCCTGAGGAAGGGTTGTTGAGGTGGTTCGGCCATGTAAGAGAATGGAGCGAAACAGAGTGACTTCAAGAGTGTATCAGTCTGTAGTGGAAGGAAGGCGGGGTAGGGTCGGCCTAGGAAAGGTTGGAGGGAGGGGGGTAAAGGAGGTTTTGTGTGTGAGGGGCTTGGACTTCCAGCAGGCATGCATGAGCGCGTTTGGGTAGGAGTGAATGGAGACAAATGTTTTTTAATACTTGACGTGCTGTTGGAGTGTGAGCCCAAAATAACATTTATGAAGGGGTTCAGGGAAACCGGCAGGGGCCCGGGCTTGAGTCCTGGAGATGGGAAGTACAGTGCCTGCACTCTGAAGGAGGGGTGTTAATGTTGCAGTTTAAAAACTTTTAGGTAAACCCTTTTGGCAAGACAGTGATGGAGTGAATGTTGGTTTAAAGTTTTTCTTTTGGGGCCACCCTGCCTTTGGGGGGAATCGGCCAGTGTGATATAAAAAAAAAAATTAATTTATTTTTTATTATTATTATTATTATATGAATTTTAATTTTTTTTCACACAAAAATATAAGATTTACTGTTATTCCTTATTGCAATAACTGTATAAATAAAAGTCAGCCCATTCACGACTGCATATTGGAATGTTATTTACTCTGAAACAGCCAAGCAATGGGCCATTTCTTTCCCAGGTTGAGCTCAATTTCAAGGCACTTTTCGTCTTGAAAGTAATCAAAATCTATCTATTTCTGTAATATATCTGTAATATATACCGATCATGTCTGTCACAGCTGCTGACCATTAAGACAGAATTATGGAGGCGTTGGAAGACGACCAAAAATGCAGATGTGATTTACACAGATTTTGCAAAGGCTTTGACAAATGCATCATGGGGTGATAGCACACAAAATGAAGGCCATGGGCATTAGGGAAGGGAGGCAGATGGATTTTCAGTTTCCTAACACCGACCAAAAAAATAGTAAGAACAGGGCAT
>NC_069464.1:173458-207082 GCF_026875155.1 Cherax quadricarinatus
TCATGATTTTTGCATTTGGGGGGGTTTGAATTCAAGAAGCCAATTGCTGGACCACGTGTCCAGCCTGTCCAGGTCTCTTTGAAGTCCTGCCTGATTCTCATCTAATTTAATTCTCCTTATTAACTTCACATCATCTGCGAACAGGAACATCTCTGAGTCTATCCCTTCCATCATGTCATTCACATGTACCAGAAATAGCACTGGTCCTAGGACCAACCCTTTTAGGACTCCGCTCGTCATAGGTGCCCACTGCGATAGCTCATCCCGTACCTTGACTCGCTGTTGCCTCCCTGTCAGGTATTCTCTGATCCACTGCAGCGCCTTTCCTGTTATACGCGCTTGATCCTCTAGTTTCTGCACTAGTCGCTTTTGAGGTATTGTGTCGAAGGCCTTCTTGCAGTCCAAGAAAATGCAATCAACCCACCCCTCTCTCTCGTGTCGCACTTCTGTAACTTTGTCATAGAACTCCAGAAGGCTTGTGACACAGGATTTGCCTTCCTTGAATCCGTGCTGGTGTTGTTTATAATCTTATTCCATTCCAGGTGCTCCACCACTCTCCTGATAATCTCCATGACTTTGCATACTATACACGTCAGTGATACTGGTCTGTAATTTAGTGCCTCTTTTCTGTCTCCTTTTTTAAGAATGGAAACTACATTTGCGGTCTTCCATACCTCAGGTAGTTGCCCAGTTTCAAGGGATGTGTTGAAGATTGTGGTTAATGGCACAGACAGTATATCTGCTCCCTCCCTGAGGACCCACGGGGAGATGTTGTCCGGTCCCATTGCCTTTGAGGTATCAAGGTCACTTAGCAGCTTCTTCACCTCCTCCTCAGTTGTGTGCATATCGTCCAGCACTTGTTGGTCTATTCTCTGTTGATGTTCCCCTCTATCCTGTCTTCCCAGAGTCCTTCCTATCTCCACTGTGAATACTTCCGTAAATCTCATGTTGAGCTCCTCGCATACCTCTTGATCGTTTCTTGTGAGTTCCCCGCCTTCTTTCCTCAGCCTGATCACGTGGTCTTTGACTGTCGTCTTACTCCTAATGTGGCTAAACAGCAGTTTTGGGTCAGACTTGGCTTTCGATGCTATGTCATTTTCGTACTGTCGCTGGAACTCCCTCCTTATCTGTGCATATTCGTTTCTGGCTCTTCGACTGATCTCTTTGTTTTCCTGGGTCCTTTGCCTTCTATACCTCTTCCATTCTCTAATACACTTAGTTTTTGCCTCCCTGCACCTTTGGGTAAACCAGGGACTCGCTTTGGTCTTCCCATTGTTTCTGTTGCTCTTGGGAACAAACCTTTCTTCCGCCTCCTTGCATTTTGTTGTTACATATTCCATCATTTCATTTACTGTCTTTCCTACCATTTCTCTGTCCCACTGCACCTCCCGCAGGAAGTTCCTCATACCTGTGGAGTCCCCCCTTTCATAGTTTGGCTTTTCCCATTCAACTCCTGTTACCCTCTCCACTTGTAACTCTACTATGTATTCAAAGCACCGAACCACGTGGTCACTAGCTCCTAGGGGCCTCTCATATGTGATGTCCTCAATGTCTGAATTGCTCAGGGTGAACACAAGGTCCAGTCTTGCTGGTTCATCCTCCCCTCTCTCTCTGGTAGTATCCTTAACATGCTGATGCATGAGGTTTTCCAGTACCACATCCATCATCTTAGCTCTCCATGTTTTGGGGCCCCCACGAGGCTCCAGGTTTTCCCAATCGATCTCCCTGTGGTAGAAATCACCCATAACCAGTAACTTTGCTCTGCAAGATTGAGCTCTTCGTGCCACCTCAGCCAGTGTGTCCACTATCGCTCTGTTGTTCTCATCATATTCCTCTCTTGGCCTCCTGCAGTTCTGTGGTGGATTATACATCTACCCTTGTGTGTGTGTGTGTGTGTGCACTCACCTATTTGTACTCACCTATTTGTGGTTGCAGGGGTCGAGTCTTAGCTCCTGGCCCCGCCTCTTCACCGGTTGCTACTGGGCCCTGTCTCTCTCCACTCCATGAGCTTTATCAAACCTCGTCTTAAAACTGTGTATGGTTCCTGCCTCCACTACGTCATTTTCTAGGCTATTCCACTGCCTTACAACTCTATGACTGAAGAAATACTTCCTAATATCTCTCTGACTCATTTGTGTCTTCAACTTCCAATTGTGGCCTCTTGTTTCTGTGTCCCCCCCCTGGAACATCCTGTCTTTGTCCACCTTGTCTATTCCACGCAGTATTTTATACGTCGTTATCATGTCTCCCCTGACCCTCCTGTCCTCCAGTGTCGTCAGGCCGATTTCCCTTAATCTTTCTTCATAGGACATTCCCCTTAGCTCTGGAACTAACCTTGTCGCAAACCTTTGTACTTTCTCTAGTTTCTTGACGTGCTTTATCAAGTGGGGTTCCAAACAGGTGCTGCATACTCCAGTATGGGCCTGACATACACGGTGTACAGTGTCTTGAACGATTCCTTACTAAGGTATCGGAATGCTGTTCTCAGGTTTGCCCGGCGCCCATATGCTGCAGCAGTTATCTGGTTGATGTGTGCTTCCGGAGACATGCTCGGTGTTATACTCACCCAAGATCTTTCTCCTTGAGTGAGGTTTGCAGTCTTTGGCCACCTAGCCTATACTCGGTCTGTGGTCTTCTGTGCCCTTCCCCTATCTTCATGACTTTGCATTTGGCAGGATTAAATTCGAGAAGCCATTTGCTGGACCAGGTGTCCAGTCTGTCCCGGTCTATTTGAAGTCCTGCCTGGTCCTCATCAGATTTAATTCTCCTCATTAACTTCACATCATCTGCAAACAGGGACACTTCTGAGTCTAACCCTTCCATCATGTCGTTCACATATACCAAAAATAGCACTGGTCCTAGAACCCACCCCTGTGGGACCCCGCTCGTCACAGGTGCCCACTGTGATACATCATTACATACCATGACTCGTTGTTGTCTCCCTGTCAGGTATTCTTGATCCATTGCAGTGCCCTTCCCGTTATATGCGCTGAGCTTGCTTCTGCACTAATCTCTTGTGAGGGAACTGTGTAAAAAAGGCCTTCTTGCGTCCAGAAGATGCAATAACCCCCCCTCTCTCTCGTGTTTTATTCTGTTATTTTATCATAAAACTCCAGAAGGTTTGTGACACGGTTTCCCTTCATAAAATCCTGTGGTTGGCATTTACCTTTTTCCCGTTCCAGGGCCCCACCATTTCCCCTTGATAATCTTTCCTAATTTTGCATACTATACACGCCAATGAACAGGTCTATAGTTTGTGCCTCTTTTCTGTCTCCTTTTTTTAAAAAAGGGAACTCATTTTCCTTTTTCCATCCTCAGGTAGTTGCCCCCGTTTCCCGGGACGTGTTGAAGATTGTGGTAAGTGGATGCACAACATATCTGCTCCCTCTAAGGACCCATGGGAAGATGTTGTCCGGTCCCCTTGCCTTTTGGGGGTCGATGTCCCTTAGCAGTTTCTTCACCTCCTCTATCTGTTGTATGTGTCCAACATTGTTTGGGGTATTCCTTGTTGGTGGGCCCCCTCTGGCGTCCCCCGGGGTCCTTTGATTACTGTAAATATTCCTTAAAATTGTTTAGTCCCCACATACCTCTTGATCGTTTTTTGTGATTCTCCCTTCTTTCCTCGCCTTATCACTGGCCTTGACTGTTGTTTCCTCTAATGGGCTATACAGCGTTTCGGGTCGATTTGCTTTTGTGCTATGTCGTTTTCATACTGTCGCTGGGCCTCCCTCCTTATTGTGCATACTTGTTTCTGGCTTTCTACTAAACTCCCTTTTTTTCCTGGGTCATTTTCCCCCTGTACCTTTTCCATTCTCTGTTGCATTTGTTTTTTTCCCCCTAACCCGGGTAAACCCAAGGGCTGTTTTGGTCTTCCTTAAATTTTGTTTCCCTTGGGAAACAAAACTTTCCTTGCCTCTTGCACTTTGGGTTTCCCCAAAATTCCACATCTGTTTACTGATTTTCCTCCATTTTCTGTCCCACTGAACCTCCTGCGGAATTTCTTACCCGTGTAGTCCCCCCTTTTATAGTTTGGCCCGACCCCTTCGTTCTGTTACCCTTTTCCCCTTGTAACTCTATTTTTTAATCAAAAACTCAGACCAATGATCGCTAGCTCCAAGGGGCCTTCCGTAAGTGATTCCTTCAATGCTGAACTGCTCAGGGTGAACACAAAATCCCGTTTGCTGGCTCATCCTCCCCCCCTCTCCTGGTTGGGCCCCCGACATTTGATGCATGAGGGGTTTTTAAATACCACATCCATATCTGGCTCTTTTTTTTCCCTGTTTTTGGGACCCCCCTGTGGCTCCCGGTTTTCCCCGTCGATCTCCTGTGGTTGAAATCGCCATTACCAGTAAAATTTGCTCTGCTCGAGTGAGCTCTTCTTGCCACCTCAGCCAGTGTGTCCCCATCACCCCTCTCTTGGCCTCCTGCAGTTATGTGGTTGGGTTATACATCACTCCAATGACTACTTTATGTTCTCCGGACTGAATTGTACCTACAATGTAGTCTCTTTCTCCAATCATGTCCATGCCTTCCATTTCCTCAAATCCCCATCGGTGTTTTATGAGCAGTGCAACCCCTCCTCCCCCTCTACCCCTTCCGAGCAAGGCAAGGTTTGCCGCTTTGCGGATGATCCCCTACCCATCCTTCCGGCGCCGTCCACAGTGACCCCGGGGGTCGCAGCGGAAGTCACTTTTGCTGCTGCTGTCAGACAGCCAGCCCACAAAGTTTCTAACCCCGTCCCACTAACATGGCCTAAGTAAAAATATTGACCACAGAAAACAAAGTCGGTCTCATACAAAAGGCAGTCATCGACTTCCTGGACCAGGGAGAAACGTCGCCAGCAGACACCACCCCCAACCTCACCCGCTAAGCGTGTAGTGACTTGTTTCAACTGTGGCAAACGAGGGCACTACCGATCGGAGTGTTAAAAACCTAAGTCCCCCCCAAAGTAACGTCACAGTCCCCATGCTCAGTATCCCAGTAAACCATAACCAGCCCCCATGCTCAGTTACCCCAGTAACCATAACCGTCCCCATCCCTCAGTATCAAGGAAAACCGTCACCGTCCCCATGCTCAGCTTCGCGAGGGAGTCTGTGTTTACCACAATACTTCCAGTCATACCTCCCATGAGTGTAACAAGCTGCGAAGTTACTGTCAGCTGAGTGGAGCAAGCAGTCGTCGCGCAATGCACGTGCTCCTAGAAAGCCCTTCCACTAGTTCGGGGGAAGAGGCGCGTCGCAAAACCAGGGAAAGACATAGTAACCCTGTCGGAAGTCGCTGTATTCCGTCCCTGTCCGCAATGCTTTTGCCGCCCTGGGCAGTGATACGCTTGCCGACAGTGAGGAAACCGAGTGTCTTGACGTTGTTGCCGAGACTCGTACCGTACCTTCCAGGTCGAGCCTCGTTTAACAAGTGTCGAGCTCGAGCAGCTGTGACTCCGGGGATCTGTCGGCCTGTCATGCCTTCATGTTCGGTATGACAACCATGTGGACCGCTCATCGAGTCCACTGTCACAATAAGCCTGTTCAGCTTTTCCTAGATACAGGTTCGGTGGTTACATTGTCCCTCCACTTTTTCCGAGAATTGGCCTTCACGCGGCCATGTTTACAGAGCCGTCTGCCATTCAGACCTTGAGAGGAGTCTCAGGTAACCCCTGATGGTTCGCGGTCGCACAACGCTGAATTTTTGGTCCAGGGTCACAAGCTGTCGCAAAATTCTTAGTCGTAGATGGTATTGTTTTCCATGGTGAACTGCTCATAGGGGTTTAAAACCATGGCGATCTTAGGATCCGTTTAGATCCAGCTGAGTGGAAAGCGGAATTCAACGGAGTGGTGTGCCCTTCTGGGGCGTTGCGCTTAGGATCCACTACGTGCTACTCTGTCTCAGAGTATGCACAGTGCCTAGAATCGTTGGGAAACCGGTGGGTTTCCATAGCACATTCTCCCCGGGGTCGGTCTCTTGTCCTGATCGGCCCTCGTAGTAGAGCCCATCAACCTCCTGGCCATCAGCGTTTAAAGTTACCGGGTGAAAACCCCAGTCTGGGGACGCCCAGTCTAACCTTCACTCTAACTCTGATGCGGGTTGTACAGACCAGCAGTTGCCCAGCCGCAGTATCCCTCTGGCAGGCGACTGTCTGACTCGTGTCATGGCATCGCGAGCAGAGTTACTGCTTGTACAAAGTATGACGTCACTTTGTCAGCTAACTCGCTCACTCTGTTACGGTGTACGTGAGCAGAGCTTTTGAAGGAGACCATGTGCTGGTTGACAACCCACACATTGCCGAGTCAAGGGCCTCTCCCTTGAACCATCCTTGCACACAGGTGCAACGTGGTAAGTTGCAAGTCCTTGTTGTCAACATGCATAGTCGAGAATTTCCCCTGCGGAAGAATACCTCACTTTTTCGACCTTGTCAGATTCCCTCCCAGTGGAGTGGAGGGTGAAGCCCAGCTGACTTCCTTGTGAGTTTCAGTTTCCCCAGGCGAGTCTGCTGCTGACTCTTCCAAACCCGGCCCGTGCAGGAAGAGATTAGCTTTGACGACTACCCTAAAGGGGTTCCAAAACTTCCCCAGGTTTAATCGTGCACGTTCTGCAGTTGCATAGATGGTGAGTCGATGGGTTGACCCCACTGATTTCACCGTTTTCATTGACAAGGAACTAAACCTTTTATGTACTGGTATCGCCTCCCAATGCGCAAAGAGTTTCGCCAAAGAACTCTTTTAACGGATGCCCCGTGATGGAGTTTTGAGGAGTCCCTTCCCCCGGGGGAAAGCTTCCCTTTTATTCGGGTTTCCCCAAGAAAGAGGAAACCTGGCGCCCTGTTATCGATTGGGGAAACTGAGATGTACCATCCCAGACTTTTCCATTGCCATTTCTGAACGACTGTTGCAGAACATCGGGCGTAATAAGGTTTTTAACTTTTGATCTTCTTAAAGGGTTTGGCAGATCCCCCTCGATGTGAGAGAGAGATTTGACAGCTTTCTCTACGCCAACTGGTCTTCCCAGTTCAGGAGGATGCCCTTCGGCTGCGCGGAAGCCAAAATACGTTTAGTGTTTGATGACGAAAATTTTTCCTTTTCCCCTCCTAGGTGGCCGCTAGGGTCTACCTGGATGATTCGTCTGCGCAAAGTCCCGCCCCAATCTTGAGAACTTGACGGGTATTGGACAGGTGTCGGCAAACTTAAGGAAAAGCTTCCAAATGTCATTTCCCCCGGGAAAGGAAAATAAAATTTTGGGTCCGTAGTAATCAAAATGGATTAAAGACGGAGAGTCTAAAATCTGGGCCCGTGCAGAAATTCCCCAGACCCATGACGGCGGATGCAGTCCGGTCCTTCATAGGCCTGGCGGGTTTCTCCCGCACCCTTTATCGCGGTTTCTCCACCATTGCTGCACCCTGACACGCTTACTCAAAAAGGGGATGCCCTTTTGAGGGGACGTGCGATCGGGAAAAGAGCTTTTGTATTCTTAAGAACAAGTTAACATCACCCCCAACCCCTTAGTTCCCCTGATTTCACAAGGATTTCCCTTGACGACTGATCCCAGCAAATTTGGGGCATGGGTGCAGTCTTGTCACAGGAAATCTAAGGAAACACAGCCATTGCCTATGCTAGCCTTGTTTTACAAAAGGGAAGTCAATTTTTCCCCCCCCCCCCCAGTGAAGAGCTAGAAGCTTTAGCCATTGTAGGGGCCCGAGTCTTTTCGGGATATCATCTTCATTATCCTATCAAGTTTATACAGTCATTTCCCCCTTATTGGCCTTTTTTTTGCGAAAAAAGAACCTCTGGGGAAAAGCATGCTCGGTGGTCGCTCACGTTCATGACTAAACCCTGAAATTTGCTATGCCCCGGAAAGCAAAAATGTTGTAGCTGATGCCCTGTGAGACTATGCATTCGTGAGTGTCGGCAATTCGTTCTCTTTGAGGATCTCGAGGACCCCAAAGCGGCCCTGTGTGGGTCTCCAGCCCTTCGTTTCCCTGCCAAAGGAGGACTTTGACTTACAGGTAAAAGTCTCCCGTTCATGAAGGATTTAGTGGTAAACCCAAAGGGTTTACTTGCCGGTTGCACGTGGTGGCCCCCGGCAAAACCCGTATCCCAAAACTGGTGATACCAGAGCCCATGATCCAGCTACTTTGGGTTGATCCCAATTCCCAGGTGTAGCGCCCCCCGGGAAAGGGGACCGCAGTATCAAACAGGACGAATGAAAATTTTGGGCCCTAAGATGGCATCGGACTTCCCAAGCTGTAACCCAGGTGTTTTTTGTCGCCAAGGGTACCATTACGGCCCAACCCCCATTCTAAAGTATCCATTAAAAAGGAGCCCTGGGGGGAAAACTTTGTCGCCCCGGGTTGACGATTCTCGCCCTGGGGAAAGGGAAAAAAGCACCTGCTTGTAATGGTAGATAACTGAGCGGTACAGTGAATTAGTACCTTTCCCTGAAAAAACCCGGGGGGAAAAAGGGTCGTAGTGCTTTCCGTGGCATGTTTTTCTTGTCATATTTGCCCAGTGTCCTTCTGTCGAAAATGGGTCTGATTTTAAAAAAATGGTAATGCGGGATTTTTGCCCCAGATTCAACTCATAAGCCCCAGTAGCTCCACGCCCCCTGCGAGTAATGGTTTGCTGAAGTACAAATCGCAAAGCCCTGGAGGTGCTCAGAGTAACCTTTTCCCCAAAGTTTTTATCATGGGATGAGGTATCCCAGATGTTCGTGTACATTAAATTCTCCTCAACAGTCGATTGGTGAGACCCCTTTTTTTGTTTTGTATGGCTATGAAAGCGTTCCCCTATGAATTCTTTTTACTCCCCTGACCTATTACATACTGATCCCCCCGGGGTTTAGTAAGATGAGGAAAAACGCAGCTTGTTTTCCCGGGCGGGTACAGAAAACCCTTAGAAAGTAGATAGGTTACGCTGAGCGCAATGCCCGCGCCAAGGAACCCCAAAGGGAACCAGGTTGCAAGTTATGTTGCTAAAAACCCAGTGCAGACCCCAGGTATGCAAAAAATTTGTCCCAAAGTTTGTGGGCCCTTTCCCGTGTCCTACAAAAAACCCCGTGGCTAAGTTCGAGGTAGGGAGATTGTACGGGAATATAAGGGAAGGCCCACCTTATCACATGAAGTATGGGCCCTATGCAGGCCCAAGCAGGCTGGAGGCCCGTGCGTTGCAAGCCACGATAGATAATGTTTGGGAAAAACCGTCTATCCCCTTTTCCCACTACTATGGTAGGAAGACGGCCCCGAAGGCTCCCTCTTATGGCCTGGACCCAGGGGGAAAAAGTTTCATTTCTGTGAATTGAGTACTACTGACTTGTCTGACTCCCACGCGTTATGCTAATTGGTTGCTTGCAGAAAAAGGGTATAAATGCACACATTTTATAGCTAGCGTAATAGAGTCAGGGGGGAAACTCAGTAATTATGTAAATACTTTTAGAAGGGTACCCAGAGTGTAATGAATTCCGGATTAGTATTATTTAATTGTGCACCCGTGTTTTATAAACAAAAAAAAAAAAGCCTGTAAATTCGGTCAGGGCGTGTGCCCCCCTTTAGTTTCATGTCACACCTTAGGAAATGTACTGTCAGCATTGTTTTCAGATTGAGCGTGCAAAACGTTAGTAGAGAGTGGTCAAATGAGTTCGCCCCGCGGACAACCCGTTTTAGAAGATTTTAGTTTGTGTGAGTCTCGGGCTCTCTACCCATGAAACAGCGGGGCAAACCAGTTTTTCTTCCCGGTGGGGGAGTTTTTTTTTGCCTGTCGAATTTTTTTGCCCTTTTTTTATTTATAGTGAGGAAAGCCAGTCCCTCTTGGGGTTAGTGTAATTTCCTTTATCCCAGGGGCCCCAGTATTGTCGGTGGGACGCGCGAGGTGCGTGGCCAGCAAATGTAGAAGCCTGTTGTCAGAGCACACAGCTAGCCGTTGCTCTGACTAGTTTAATTTCGCGGCATTTAGTGTGCCCTCTGTAGGGCCCACCCGGTCGGTGGGAAGCACGACCACTTCTTCACTCCCCCGACCGACCCCGGGGATACTCCCCAGGTGTCCCCCTCCCCGGACTGGCTTCGGTCACTCCCCACACTGCCGTTGTGTACTCCTCCTACCAAAAAAGCCAATCTGTCCACGGCCGTTCATTGCTACCCACGCTACTTCATCGGATAAAAAACTGTTCGCGTAAGAACAGCAATAACTATTTTCCTCAGGATCTGTATCCCTTGGGAAGTTTTTGGGTTTTTATTGTTCAGCGGTTTTGTTTCTGTGGGTGCTTTGATGTCTGGGGATTTTTCACTGATTCTTTCGTTCCATCCTCTGTTTATTCGTTATTCATCCGCGTTTGTGTACCAAACTTTTAGTTTTTTTTTTCTTTTTGGTTTATGCAAAAATATTGGGGTTGGGGGAGCGAGAGCCTTGGTAGGGCCCATTGGGCTTTGGTGTAGGTGGGGTTTGTGATGATGGGGGTGGGGTCAGATGCCATAAGGGACGCTGTTGGGGTGAGGTTTGTTTATGGGGGTTGGAGCAGGGGAACGGGTGGGTTGTAGATAGGTTGCTAGTTGCGTTGGGAATGTCGGGTTTGGGGTCTTTTGGTGGGAGATTCTGTGGGGGTGTTTGCCCTTCCTCCCGTGTGTGGGTCCTGCTCTCTTCGTCATTTCCTCTCGTTCCTCCCTTGCATCTCTGTACCCCCTCTTCAGTGTAGTCCTTTAGTTTGTGTTCCGTCGCGGTCGAGGTATACTCTTGGTACCCTGTTTCCCCCAGTTTTCTTTCTCTTTTCAGAATCCTGGTTCGAAGATTTTTCCCCTTTAAAAAATTTCTTTGACAGGCGTATCCTTATCACAAACCACCCCTTCTCTGAAAATTTGTCCCTGGGTCATTCCCCCCTACCCATTGTTTTTATGTGTTCAACATTTTTTTTCTCCTCTTTTTTATTTCTTCAAAATTGTCCCCCCTTTGGTTTTGGGCCCGTACACAAAAACGACTCCCCTTTTTCCTCTCCCACTGAGTCTCCTCTGCTTCCCCTGGGCATTTTATTTCCTTCCCTTGACATGTTCTTGCCTTTAGTCCCCGTTTTATTTTGGTTTTTGTTTCCGTGAACTGTCTTTCATACCAGCTGTCCCCTTTCTACTGCAGTTGGTGTTAGAATCTCGCATATAGCTTTCCTTCATTGTCTTCGGACCCGTCATTTGATCTTAGTGTACTCCTCGTTTTTCCCTGGCCCCCCGTGGGTTGATAAAGGCCTTTGGTAGGCATGTCTCCGTTGTTGCTTACCGTCCCTTGTCTGCGCCCGATGTCACATCTGAATTTTATTTGTCTCTCTAATCTGTTTCGGTTTGCAGTTTTTTCTAAGCCTTATCCTAGCTTCTGCTGCTAAGACCGTACTTCCCCCTTCCGCACTCCTCGCTATCCGCTCTCCTTTTTTTACAAGCTCTATATCTTTCCCTTCCCCTCTTTCCCCCCTTTTTTGGAGCTCTAACTCCCATCTTTCCCCCCTGGTTTGTCTACCCGATCTTGGTTTTGTCCCCTGAGCCACCTTTTTTTTTTTTTTTTTTTTTTTTTTTTTTTTTTTTTTTTTTACCACAGACAGAAGGCTAGAGGAGGGAGGGGGTGCGAGGGGGAGAGAGAAAGGGTAGAAAGAGGGAGAGAGGAGAGGGAAAGGGTAGAAAGAGGGAGAGAGAGGAGAGAGTATAGGGGTGAGGGATAAGACCAAGGGTGAGAGAGAGAAATGTGAGGGGGGAGAGAAAGGGTAGTAGAGAGAGGGAGAGAGGGAGAGAGAGATAGAGAGAGAGAGAGAGAGAGAGAGAGAGAGAGAGAGAGAGAGAGAGAGAGAGAGAGAGAGAGAGAGAGAGAGAGAGAGAGAGAGAGAGAAAGGAGGGTGAGGGAAAAGGCTATGAGAGAGAGAAATGCGAGGGAGTGGTAGAAATATAGAAAAAGGGAGATGGAGAGAGAAGCCTATAGAGAGAGAGAGAGAGATAGAGAGAGAGAGAGACAGACAGAGAAAGGAGGGTGAGGGAAAAGGCTATGAGAGAGAGAAATGCGAGGGAGGGGTAGAAATATGGAAAAAGGGGAGAAGGAGAGAGAAGCCTATATAGGGAGAGAGAGAGAGAGAGAGAGAGAGAGAGAGAGAGAGAGAGAGAGAGAGAGAGAAGAGAGAGAGAGAGAGAGAGAGGAGAGAGCGAGAGGGAGGGAGAGGGAGAGGGAGAGGGAGAGAGAGGGAGAGAGAGAGAGAGGGAGAGAGAGGGAGAGAGGGAGAGAGAGGAGAGAGAGGGAGAGAGAGGAGAGGAAGAGAGAGGGAGAGAGAGGGGGAGAGAGGGGGAGAGAGGGGGAGAGAGGGGGATAGAGTGTGAGAGAGTGTGAGAGTAGGGGGAAGGGGAGGGAAAAAGGCTATGAGAGAGAGAAACGCGAGGGAGGGGGGGAGAGAAAGATAGGAGGGAGTGAAGGCAAGAGCGGGGGAGGGGAAAGGTCTGTGGGGGAGGGAAAGGTGTGTGGGGGGGTGAGGGGACGCGGTCAAATTCCAAGGATCAGCTGTGTGAATGAGTGGGTGTGTGTACTCACCTAGTTGTGGTTTCAGGGGTCGAGACTCAGCTCCTGGCCCCGAGTGTGTATGTGTGTGCATGCGTGTGTGTGTTTAGCACGTCAGTTGTTTATATGTCCCAGAAATACAATTCACCTCTGTGTATCCGTAATACTAATAAGATACCATTAACACTGAGAGTAATTCTAATAATTATAATACTAGCGTGTGTTAACGAGTCTTTCTTTCACCCAGTTATGTACTACCTTTTACTACATGTGTACCCAATACTTGCTTCTCAGATTGTACTGTCTTTGTGTCCTAAAACATTATCTCTCGAAACTGTTGTCAGGGCTGTAGTCCCATTAGCCCCGACTTAATCCTCCTGTATGTACTCACTATTTGTACTCACCTAGTTGTGGTTACAGGGGTCGAGTCCTAGCTCCTGGCCCCGCCTCTTCACCGGTTGCTACTAGGCCCTCTCTCTCCCCGCCCCATGAGCTTTATCAAACCTCGTCTTAAACTGTGTATGGTTCCTGCCTCCACTACGTCATTTTCTAGGCTATTCCACTGCCTTACAATCTAGACTGAAAAAACTTCCTACTATCTCTTGACTCATTTGTGTCTTCAACTTCCAATTGTGGCCTTTGTTTCTGTGTCCCCTCCTGGAACATCCTGTCTTTGTCCACTTGTCTATTCCACGCAGTATTTTATTTTGTCGTTATCATGTCTCCCTGCCCCTCCTGTCCTCCAGTGTCGTCAGGCCGTTTTCCCTTAATCTTTCTTCATAGGACATTTCCCCTTAGCTCTGGAACAAACCCTTGTCGCAAACCTTTGTACTTTCTCTAGTTTCTTGACGTGCTTTATCAAGTGCGGGTTCCAAACAGGTGCTCCCATACTCCAGTAGGGGCCTGACATACACGGTGTACAGTGTCTTGAATGATTCCTTACTAAGGTATCGGAATGCTGTTCTCAGGTTTGCCGGGCCCGCCATATGCTGCAGCAGTTATCTGTTTGATGTGTGTTTCCCGGAGACATGCTCGGTTTTTATACTCACCCCAAGATCTTTCTCCTTGAGTGAGGTTTGCAGTCTTTGGCCACCTAGCCTATACTTGTCTGGGGTTTTCTTGTGCCCTTCCCCTATCTTCATGACTTTGCATTTGGCAGGATTAAATTCGAGAAGCCATTTGCTGGCCCAGGTGTCCAGTCTGTCCGGTCTCTTTGAAGTCCTGCCTGGCCTCATCAGTTTTTAATTCTCCTCATTAACTTCACATCATCCGCAAACAGGGACACTTCTGAGTCTAACCCTTCCGTCATGTCGTTCACTTTTTACCAAAAATAGCACTGGTCCTAGGAGCGACCCCTGTGGGAGCCCGCTCGTCACAGGTGCCCACTGTGATACATCATTACGTACCATGACTCGTTGTTGCCTCCCTGTCAGTATTCTTTTTGATCCATTGCAGTTTCCTTCCTGTATATTTCGCCTGATGCTCCCAGCTTCTGCACTAATCTCTTGTGAGGAACTGTGTCAAAGGCCCTTTTTGCAGTCCCAAAAAGATGCATGTGTGTGTGTGTGTTTTGTGTGTGTGTGGGGTGTTTTGTGTTGTGTGTGTGTGTGTGTGTGTGTGTGTGTGTGCACGTGTGTGTTTTGTGTGTGTGTCTAACATTTACCCCTCGCTAGGGCCCCTTCACTCTCCGCACACTCTCAACAACCCTGTCTCCACCTTATCTATGCTATGTAGTCCCTTTCTCCAATCTCGTCTATGCCCTCCCCTTTTCCCCGATATCCATTGGTCTTTTATAAGCAGTGAAACCCCCCCTTCCCCTCTGCTCCTTCTATCTTTCCTCAGGATTTGATATCCCCGTGGGAAGACTGCATCTGTTATTGTCTCAGTGAGTTTCGTTTCTGTGAATGCTATGATGTCGGGGACTTCTCGTTGATTCTTTCATGCCATTCCTCGTATTTATTTGCTATTCCATCTGCATTTGTGTACACACCTTCAGCTTCTTGTCTATCACAGTGGACCTGGAGATATTGGGGTTGGGGAGCAGGAGCCTTGGGGGGGCTATGGGGGTTTGTGGTGTGGGTGGGATTTGTGATGGGGGGTGAGGGCAGAGTGTATGTAGGGATCTTTCTGTTTACAGTTGGGTTTGTGATGTGGGGAAGTGGGGGCAGAGGGAAAGTGTATGGGTTTCGGTTGAGATTGTTCAGCTGTGTTGGGGTTGTCACAGTGTGAGTGAGGTTTGTGGTGTGGGGGGTTGAGGGAGAGTGCCAAAGGGGGCTGCGTGGAGGGGAAGCTTGTGGTGGGGGGGGGTGGGGGCGGAGGGAACAGTGTGCGGGTTTGGTTGAGGTTATACAGTTGCTTCGGGGTTGTTGTGGTTGGAAGTCCTTCTGTGGGTGTCTCTGTAGGGTGTATTTGTCCTTCCACCCGAGGCTGGGTTCTGCTTGTCTTCATCGATACCTCCTGTTCCTCCTTTCATCTTTGTACCCTCTCTCTCAGTTTCGTCCCTTTTCCCCCTGTGCTTGTTGCAATCGAGGTACACGCTCCCGGGAAATCTGAACTGTCCTCAGTCGTGCTTTCTCCTGCAGGACCCTGGTTCGAGCTGATTCTGCCTTTAAGATTACTTTGGCAGGCCGTCTCCCTTTTGCGGTGCAAACCACCCAATTCTCCAAAAATTTGCCACCCCGGGTCATGTCTCCCTCTCCTATTGCTTTCATGATACCTTCGATTGCTTTCTTCTCTCCTGGTTTCTTTCATCATAGGTTTCCCCCTTAACTTCTTGGAGCCCGTAGACAAACACTGACCTCTCCCTCTCCCCCTCCCACTGTGTCTCTCTTTGTGTCCTCTGAGGTGTTTTAGCTCCTTCCATCGAAATGTTCCTGCCTTCAACCCCTGGTCTTGCAGCCCCTATGCTCAGTGGACTGTCTTCCCTGCTCAGCTGTTCCCTGTCACTGTAGTTGACTGTTAGAGTCTCTGCATAAGCCATGTCTCCTGCACTGACTGCAGGCTTCTCGGTTGGGCTTCCTGTACTCATCTTTTCCTGAATCCCTACAAACCCCTCGTCTGTGAATGGTATAGAAGTCCCTGATGTCATTCCCGTGTTGTCATTTGTCTCTCTATTCTGTTTCAGGTTTTTTAGCTCCTCTTCTAAGCACTTTATCTCATCTTCAGCTGCTAAGGCTTGTAGTCCCCACTTCCTGCTCTCTTCAGCTATCCTCTCCTCCATTACCCTGCCGAGCTCTGCTAGCTTCCTTCCCAACTCTTCCTCCATTTTTGTGAGCTCTACCTCCCAATCTTCCCTCCCAGGTTCCTCCCTCCTGGGTTCGATCTCCAGACCCCTGGGTCTCTGCCCTCTTGGATTACCCATTTTTTTTACCACGGAAAGGAGCTTGTGTGTGAGAGAGAGGGAGGGAGAGAGAGAGGGATAGAGAGAGAGGGAGAAAGAATGCTGGGGAGAAGGCTAGGGATAATGAGTGGGAAGGGAGGGAGTTAGGGGAGGCAGGGGAAGGGGTAGGAGGAAAGGGAAGATGAATGGAAGGTGTGTGTGAGGAGGGGAGAGAGAGAATGAGAGATGGAGAGAGAAGATAGAAAGGCAGAGATAGAGATAGAGGAGAGGGAAGGGAAAGATGGATAGAGAGGGAGACAGAGAAAGGTATAGAGAGGGAGGGAGAGAGGAGAGAGGGGGGGAGAGGTTGTCCAGTGGTGGGCAGGTGGGTGTGAGGGGACAGGTTGTGAGGGGTAGGGGAGGGGTAGTTGGTATGTGGATGAAAGGTAACCATTACTCCACTCTCATATAGGCTCAAATTTCTAGTCCCAGCTCTGTTTCCTAGTAATGCTACCTTTTTCCACTTAATCCATGTGTGTGGTGCGTGTGTGTGTGTGTGTATGAATGTGTGTGTGTGTGGTGTGTGTGTGTGTGTGTGTGTGTGTGTGTGTGTGTGTGTGTGTATGAATGTACTCACCTAATTGTACTCACCTAATTGCGGTTGCAGGGGTCGATACTCAGCTCCTGGCCCCGCCTCTTCACTGATCGCTACTAGGTCCTCTCTCTCTCTCTGCTTCCTGAGCTGCATCATACCTCTTCTTAAAACTATGTATGGTTCCTGCCTCCACTACTTCACTTGCCAGGCTATTCCACTTCCTGACAACTCTATGACTGAAGAAATACTTCCTAACGTATGTGACTCGTCTGAGTCTTCAGCTTCCAGTTGTGACCCCTTGTTTCTGTGTCCCCTCTCTGGAACATCCTATCTCTGTCCACCTTGTCTATTCCCCGCAGTATCTTGTATGTCGTTATCATGTCTCCCCTGACCCTTCTGTCCTCCAGTGTCGTCAGTCCGATTTCCCTCAACCTTTCCTGGTACGACATTCCCCTGAGCTCTGGGACTAGCCTTGTTGCAAACCTTTGTACTTTCTCTAACTTCTTGACGTGCTTGACCAGGTGTGGGTTTCCAGACTGGTGCTGCATACTCCAGTATGGGCCTAACATACACAGTGTACAGTGTCTTGAACGATTCCTTATTAAGGTATCGGAACGCTATTCTCAAGTTTGCCAGGCGCCCGTATGCTGCAGCAATTATTTGGTTGATGTGTGCCTCCGGTGATGTGCTCGGTGTTATGGTCACCCCAAGGTCTTTCTCCCTGAGTGGGGTCTGTAGTCTTTGTCCACCTAGCCTATACTCTGCCTGCGGTCTTCTTTGCCCCTCCCCAATCTTCATGACTTTGCATTTGGCTGGATTGAATTCGAGAAGCCAGTTACTAGACCACAAGTCCAGCCTGTACAGGTCTCTTTGCAGTCCTGCCTCATCCTCATCCGATTTAATTCTTCTCATCACTTCGCATCATCTACGAACGGAGACACTTCAGAGTCTATTCCTTCCATCATGTCGTTCACATATATCAAAAATAGCACTGGTCCTAGAACTGGCCCTGTGGGACCCCGCTCGTCACAGGTGCCCACTGTGATACCTCTTCACGTACCATGACTCGTTGCTGCCTCCCTGTCAGGTATTCCCTGATCCATTGCAGTGCCTCCCTGTTACATGCGCCTGATCCTCCAGCTTCTGCACTAATCTCTTGTGGGGAACTGTGTCAAAGGCCTTCCTGCAGTCTAGGAAAACGCAATCCACCCACCCCTCTCTCTCGTGTCTTACTTCTGTACACACACACACACACACACACACACACACACACACACACACACACACACACACACCACACACACACACACACACACACACACACACGCACACACACACATACACACACACACACACACACACACACACATACACACACACATACACACACACACATTCATACACACACACACACACACACACACACACACACACACACACACACACACACACACGCACACACACACGCACACACACACATGTCCAGCCGGTCAAGGTCTCTTTGCAGTCCTTTGCAGGACTGTGTGTGTGTATGTGTGTGTGTGTGTGTGTGTGTACTCACCTATTTGTGGTTGCAGGGTCGAGTCACAGCTCCTGGCCCCGCCTCTTCGCTGATTGCTACTAGGTCCTCTCTCTCCTTGCCCCATGAGCTCTATCATGCCTCGCCTTAAAACTATGTATGGTTCCTGCCTCCACCACATCACTTTCTAGGCTATTCCATGGCCTGACTACTCTATGACTGAAGAAATACTTCCTAACATCACTTTGATTCATCTGAGTCTTCAACCCCAAATTGTGACCTCTTGTGTCTGTGTCCCATCTCTGGAACACCCGTCTTTGTCCACCTCGTCTATCTGCGCCAGTATTTTATATGTCGTTATCATGTCTCCCTGCCCCTCCTGGCCTCCAGTGTCGTCCAGGCCGATTTCCCTCAACCTTTTTTCCCATAGGACAATCCCCGTAGCTCTGGGACTAGTCTTGTTGCAAACCTTTGCACTTTCTCTATTCTTGACGTGCTTGACTAGGTGTGGATTCCAAAACTGGTGTTGCATACTCCAGTATGGGCCTGACGTAGATGGTTGTACAGAGTCTTTAACGAATATTACTGAAGGTATCGGAACGATATCCGTAGGTTTGCCGGACCCGTATGCTGCTAGCAGTTATCTGATTGATGTGCCACATCAGGAGATATGCTCGGTGTTATACTCACCAGATCTTTTTCCTTGAGTGAGGTTTGCCAGTCTTTGGCCATCTAAAACTATAGTTGGTCTGCGGTCTTCTTTGCCCTTCCCAATCTTCATGACTTTGCATGTGGCTAGGGGTTAATTAAATTCATAGGTGACAGTTGCTGGACCAGGCTTTTGCCTGTCCAGGTCTCTTTGTCAGACCTGCCTGATCTTCATCTGATTTGATTCTTCTCATTAACTGCACATCATCTGCAAACAGGACAATTCTGAGTCTATCCCGTTCCATTATGTCGTTCACGTATACCAAGAACAGCACAGGTCCTAGGACTGACCCCTTGGGAACCCCGCTTGTCACCAGGCGCCCACTCTGAACACATCGTCGCGTACCAATGACTCGTTGTTGCCATCCCTGTCAGATATTTTCTGATCCATTGCAGTGCCTTTCCTGTTATGTGTGCCTGGTCCTCTAGCTTTTGCAGTACCCTTTTGTGAGGAACTGTGTCGAACGCCTTCTTGCAGTCCAAATAGCAGTCGATCCCCCCCTCTCTCTCTTGTCTTTACTTCTGTCACCTTGTCATAAAACTCTAGTAGGTTTGTGACACGGAAATTTTCCTTCCCTGAAACCGTGCTGGTTGTCAATTTACACTTGTTTCTTTCCAGGTGCTCCCCCACTCTCCTCCTGATGATCTTCTCCATGACCTTGCTTTACTATACACGTAGTGATACAGGTCTGTGTTTAGTGCCTCATGTCTGTCTCTCTTTTTTAAAATTGGGGACTACTTTTGCCATTTTCCATACCTCAGGGAGTTGCCCAGTTTCAAATGATGTGTTGAAGATCTTTGTTAATGGCTACACAATATCTCTGCTCCCTCTTTAAGGGCCCACAGAGAGATGTTGTCTGGTCCCACCGCCTTTGAGGTGTCAAGTTCGCATAGCAGCTTCTTCCCTCCTCCTTGGTTATATGTCCCTCATCCAGCACTTGCTGGTGTGCCCCCCTGTTCTGATTTCTTGGAGTCCTACTGGTTTCCACTGAAATTTACCTCTTTAAATCTTGTGTTGAGCTCCTGACATACCTCTCGGTCGTTTCTTGTAATTCCCCATCACCCTTCCCTCAGTCGATTACCTGGCCTTTGGGACTGTTGTTTTCCTCCTGATGTGGCTGTACAACAGCTTCGGGTCAGTCTTGACTTTTGTGCTATGTCATTTTCATATTGGTCTCTGAGCCTCCTTCTTATCTGTGCATATTCGTTTCTGGCTCTTTTAGCTAATCTCTTTATTTTTCCCGAGTTCTCTGTCTTCGTACCTTTCCATTCTCTAGTACACCTAGCTTTTGCCTTCCTACACCTTTGGGTGAACCAAGGGCTCGTTCTGTTTTTCCAATTATTTCTGTTTCCCTTGGAACAAACCTCCTCTGCCTCCTTGCATTTTGTTGCCACATATTCCATCATTTCTGTACTGGTTTTCCTGTCAGTTCCCTTCCCACTGAATGTCTTGAAGGAGTTCCTCATGCCTGAATAGTTCCCCTTTTGTAGTTGGTTTTTCCCAGCCCATTCCTGCTACTCTCTCCACTTGGAGCTCAACTATGTAGTCGAAGCACACAACCACCTGATCACTAGCTCCCAGGGGCCTTTCATACATGATACCCTCGATGTCCGAACTACTCAAGGTGAATACAAGGTCCAGTCTTGCTGGTTCTCCTCTCCTCTCTCTCTGGTAGTGTCTCTAACATGTTGATGCATGAGGTTTTTTCCCATACCACATCCATCATCTTGGCTCTCCATGTTTCGGGACCCCCATGGGCTCCAGGGTTTTTCCCCTCGATCTCCTTGTGATTTTAAACACCCATAACTAGTAACTTTGCTCCCCCCATGTGTGCTCTCCTGGCCACCTCGGGTAGTGTGTCGATCATTGCTCTGTTGCTCTCATCATATTTCTCTTGGCCTCCTGCAGTTCTGTGGTGGGTTGTACATTACTGCAATTATCACTTTATGTCCCTCAAACTGGATTGTTCCTACTAAGTAGTCCCTTTCGCCCGTGCTATCCATTCCTTCCATTTTCTCAAACCCCCCCTGGTTTTTAATGAGCAGTGCAACTCATCCCCCCCTCTCCTCCCTCTGTCTTTCCTGAGGATTTGATATCCAGATGGAAAGATTGAATCTGTTATTATTCTGGTGAGTTTTGTTTTTGTGAGTGCTATTATGTCTGGGGATGTCTCCTTGATTCTTTCATGCCATTCCTCATACTTGTTTGTTATTCCATCTGCATTTGTATACCACACCTTCAACTTCTTTTCTAAGACTGTGGTCTGGGAGGTGTATTGGGGTTCGGGAAGTGGGAGACCTGGTAAGGAACTATGGGTTGTTGCTGTGGGGGTGAAGTTTGTAATGTAGTGGGTGGGGGCATTGGATGTGGCATGGGTGTTTTGATTTAGAGTGTTTGGTTGCACTGGGGTTGACCTGGTTGGGAGGCTTCTATAGGAAGTTGTGAGGGAGGCTGTATTTGATCTTTCTCCTGGGTCTGGGATCTCCTGTCTGTCTTCTCCATCCCCTCTCTTTCCTCCTTTCACCTTTGTACCATCTCTCTCAGTTTCTGCCTTTCTTCTTGTGTTCTGTCACGGTCGAGATACACCTTCCTGTATGCCGGCACGTCCCTTAATCATGCTTTCTCCTGCAGGATCCTGTTCCGAGTCGCTTCTGCCTTGAAGGTCACTTTCACTGGCCGGGTTCTTTTTTTTACAAACCCCCCTATTCTCCGATAATTTTCCAGCTGGGTCATGTCGTCTTCTCCTATTGCTTTCATGATGCTTTCAATTGCTTTTTTTCCCCTTGTTTTCTTGCTTCATATGTTTCCCCTTCAACTTCCTGAAGCCCATACACAAAGACTGACCTCACCCTTTCATTCTCCCACTGCATATCCCTGTCTATCCCCTCATTTAATTTGGTTTCCTCCACTGCAGCTTTCCTTTCTTCAGTTTCACTAGCTAATGTACTTGGGCTCAGTGGCCTGTCATTTTCCCTTCTCGGCTTTCCTTGGACTCTGTTGTTGTCTGTTAAGGCCTCCACATAAAGCTTAGCTCTTTCATTTACTACAGTCTCCTCTGATAGAGCTTCTCCATGCAGTTGTGCTCCTTCTTTCCTTACTGTCCCCTTATTTGTGGCTGAGGTAGCAGTCTCTGTTGTCAATCCCAAAATGTTCTTTAGTTCTTTAGGCTGTTTCAGATTTTTCAGTTCCTCTTCTAAACTCTGTATCCTAGCCTCTGCTGCCTTAACATGCACCTCCCACTTCCTGCTTTCCATATCTATCCTCTCTTCCATTCTCATGCTAAGTTCTTCCAGTTTCTTTTCCATTCATGATCCTTTTATGAGCTCTGCTGCTCAATCTTCCTTGCAGCTTCCTCCTCCTGTCCCTTGGTTATTCTTGTTGCTCTCTGGCAACCCATTTTTGTTTTATCCTGATTGCCTCAGAGTGGGAAACGTATGTAGTTCTGTATGTTATGTTAGTAGTGTGTATGTCAGAGTGTGGGGGGGAGGTAGTGGAGGAACTGTGGCTATGTGGGAGAGGAGTGGGGAGGGGTGGGGAGGGGGAGGGGTGAACGAGTGTATGTGTGTGTGTGTATGTGTGTAATTTTGTGTGAAATTATGTGAGGGTTAATTATGTACTGAAAGGTAGGTGGCTTGTGCGTTGTAATGTAGTCTCAGTGGTCCTTGGCTGCCCACAACTTCTTGTGACCTGACCCCCAACCTCCTGGGACTTGACCCGCATGTACTTACAGTGTGTGTGTGTGTGTGTGTGTGTTATGTGTGTGTATGTGTGTGTATGTGTGTGTATGTGTGTGTGTATGTGTGTATATGTGTGTGTATGTGTGTGTGTGTGTGTGTGTGTGTGTGGTATGTGTGTGTATATATGTGTGTGTGTATATGTATGTGTGTATGTGCATGTGTGTGTGTGTGTGTGTGTGTGTGTGTGTGTGTGTGTGTGTGTGTGTGTGTGTGTGTGTGTGTGTATTCGCCTAGTTAGTTACTATTTTGTCCTAGTACAGGTGTGTGTGTGTGTATGTGTGTATGAGGGGGAGATACTGTTAATACATACCAGTAATTCTGGGTTATAAAAAGCGGAAATTGCTACTAGGGTCTAAAGCTTCTATGAGTGTCTGCCCTTGTGTGTGTGTGTGTGTGTGAGGGAGGGATGGTTAGGGGGGGTAGGTGGTGTGTGTGTGTGTGTGTGTGTGTAATTATGTGTCGAATTATGTGTGGGTTTATGTGTCTGAAAAGTAGGTGGCTTGTGCTTGGAGTGTAATGTGGATTCTCAGTGGTCGCTTGTGTCCACAACCTCTTGTGACCTGACTCCCACCCTCCTGGGACTTGACGCTCACCTACTTACAATGTTGCCTATGCTTGACCTGCCACCTAGCTTTTAGTAAGTTAATCGCCTTGTTCAATGGATTACCAATTGCTATTCCTTATTGAATACTTGAGTGCCTATTCTTTATCGTGCTATGAGAGTTAGACCATTCACATTCAGCTTGGCGGTTAATTGGAACCTGGAACCCCACACCCAAACAACCACTCATAGGTGGATACAGTACTTGTAGTGCAGCTGTAGCAGCCTGTAGATTGTCCACCTCGATGTGACGTCCTGGCATAGATCCACCTCAATTTCTTCTCATTAATAATGTACCGTATTCACTGTATTTCTCTCACTGGTCACACGATTGTTTCACTTTATTATCTTTCATGGGTGACACTTGACAACGTCACCTTACCACCCACACTAGCCTGCCCACTCTGAGCCACAACATTTTTATTTTCTAGATCACTTACAAAATTGTGGCTCTCCCTCACTTATGTGGCTCAGGCAGATTAAAAATCACTTCTAGGATTGTTCACTACCCTGACACACTTAGCAACCCTTGCAGAGTACTTGGGTAGCCCTCAAAAACACTTATATTCCCATAGCACGGAAGGCGTGACTCACGCGCTCGCTGTCCCTGTGTGTGTGTGTTGTGTGTGTGTGCGCGTGTGTGTGTGTGTGTGTGTGTGTGTGTGTGTGTGTGTGCCCTCAATTCAAAGTATTCATACTTCTAATAAATACCAGTAGTAATACCAGTAATTCTAAAACTTGCCAATAGTAATTCTAATACTTATCAACTATACTTATAAAATACGGAAAGTAATACTAGGTTCTAAAACTTAGCCTCTCTCAACTTCTACAAGTGTCTACCCTTGTGTGTGTGTGTGTGTGTGTGTGTGTGTGTGTGTGTGTGTGTGTGTGTGTGTGTGTGTGTGTGTGTGTGTGTGTGTGTGTGTGAGTGTGTGTGTGTGTCTAACGTTACCCCTCGTTAGACTGCTTCACTCTCCTCACACTTTCAACAACCCTGTCTCCACCTTATCTATGCTGTTTCTACTCTAATTCTGGTAATAGCTTGCAGGAGTGAGTGACCAGTATCTGACAGTGATGCAGAGACCAGAATCTGACAACATGCAACCACAATAGGTGAGAAGTACTTGCAGGTGTGGCAGCAGGTGATGACAAGTTGCCAGATGCTGATGATGTAGTTGTCATACATGCAGCTTGTATCAATATTTTGAAATCCTTCATCCATGACATTTATAACCATATGTGCTCATACATCCCGCGTCCCTCAAGTGTTTTCACTTTTCACTTATGATAGAGTCCACCTTCCATACATATATATATATATATATATATATATATATATATATATATATATATATATATATATATATATATATATTATATTATATATATATATATATTTTATATATATATATATATATATATATATAATATATATATATATATTTTATATATATATATTATATATATATATGTCGTGCCGAATATGTAAAACTGGTCAATTAGCAAAAACTCATTTAAAATTAAGTTCTTTCTAAAAATTTCTCTTATACGTTTAAAGATATATTTTTTTTATTAATGTTAACGTAAAAATTTTTAATTTTGCTCCAAAAGAATCTTAGAAAACTTACCTAACCTTATTACAACAAGAATAATTTATTTTAGCCTAACCCAACTAAATATATTTTAAATTTGTTTACAATAATTTAATACTAAACAAACACAGTGAAATATATTTTTTTCGTTATTTTCAGAATGATTTGGCAAAATTTTATTGCATTACACCAATTTTCGCTTGTCCTGTATGCAAGATGAGCGTTGCTATTTAAGCCAAGATCGCAAGTTCTGCCTATTCGGCACGACATATATATATATATATATATATATAATTATATATTATATATATATATATATATATATATATATAATATATATATATTATATATATATATATATATAATGTATATATATATGTATATATATATATATATATATATATATATATATATATATTATATATATATATATATATATATTTAATATATATATATATATATATATATATATATATGTATATATATTATAATATATATATATATATATATATATATATATGTATATATATATATATATATATATATATATATATATATATATATTTTATATATATACATGTATATATATATGTATATATTTATATATATATATATATATATATATATATAAATATAAATATATATATATTATTTTAAAATATATATATATATATATATATATATATTTTATATATATATATTTTATATATTTTATATATATATTCGCAGCATGGAAAGCGCTCTCAAGGAGGCCAAAAGAAGCGCTATAAGGACCCCCTTAAGACTGCTCTGAAAGCTTTCAACATCAACCGGAGCCTTGTACCCCCCCCGTCTGCGTGTGTCGGAGTGTGTGTGTGTGTGTACTAAACCTAATTGTGGTTGCAGGGGTCGAGACTCAGCCCCTGGCTGTGTGTAAGTATGTGTATAAAAAGATTATTTGGTGTTCTGGTAGCGGGCAGTAAATGATAGACATGTCTTCGGAGGCATGACATCGCCCACACCCACGTGGCGTCGGGATCCACGTGGTGTCGTGATCTACGTGGCATGCTGATCTACGTGGCTGCTGATCTACGTAGCTTCGAGTGGCCTCGGGCACTCGGATACACAGCTCTGGCAATGAATTACACGAAAAACAGCAGAAAAACACAGCATAGGGAGTGAGCAGTGGTGAGTGGTGTATGGTAGGCTGGTGGGGTGTGTGTAGGGCGAGCATGGGCAAGGGAGGAACGGCCAGTTCCTCCTCCTCCTCCTCCCCCCCACCACAAACACGTGGAGCTCACACTGGACGCAGAAATCACCACAAAACTCACCTCTGTCTTGCTGAAACAGCTGTGCTGAGCTGAACAACAACAGCAACATACAAGTGATGCTGAACACGTGACTTGAGAAACAGTGTGGGACGCTATAGCATGGAGTCACTTACAATTCTCGAAGAATTTCGGCAAATTTCAGCTGGATCCTGCTTGTACCTGTGTCTGGATGCTGAAACGTGCAGACACGACATCAGGTAACTCGTTGAGAGACGGATGCTTCTTGTGTAGGGTGATAAGTGAAGATGACTTCATACCTCTCCTTCCTCTCTCTGGGCAAACAACTGCTGCGACCACCGCTTCCCACCATTTATAAAAAAATTATTTGGTGTTCTGGTAGCGGGTAGTAAATGATAGACGTGTCTTCGGATGCTTCTTACTTTATTGTTATGTCGTGGTGGGTACACAGGTTGTGTTGTCCCCAGGGCCCCGGGGAAAGGGGCCCCATCCACGAAGAGAGCTACTAGTACTTGTGTCTTCTGCTAGGCCGCGGTGGTGGAGCGAGGCAGGGCAGGACAGCCGAAGTGCAACCCCTATAGGTGGCAGCACCACAGGCGCGAAATATGAACTAAGCTGGAGACAGCATGGGCTGTCGGTGCAACGTACGGGCTGTCTACTGTGTGTGTGTGTGGTGTGTTTTGGGGTGAAAGTGCGCGCTCTGGTCACATTGCTTGGAAAGCCCAGTAAGTTATGGTGTCAGTGTGTCCCAAGGCCCACCCTTTCTCATAGTGCTATGATATGATAAAGAAACCAGCCCTTGCTTTACAAGTATCAATTGAAAAAAACCCACCTAGAAGCCCACAGCTGCTCAGTGACTGCAGAGCGAAAGCTGCCCACATCGCCGCCCGGGGCTCCCCCTCACCCATCACCCCCCTGATGGGGCGAGGCCTCCAGATATTTATGCGAATACTACCCTGCCTGATTTCAGAAAATTTGGGTTTGAGGGAGCACCGGGGAGACATCACAGAGCAGATCAGTCTGCATCAACATAGAATGCTGTGGTGTGCACCCCTGCTGGCGAGTCAGCTGTCAGTCACCCACTGGTCGCTGCCCGGGGGACTTCTACCTCGATGAAGCTAGCTTGCGGGTGGTACAAAACTGCAGCTGCGCAAACAGTACGGGGAAAAGCAAAAAGGGTGTTTGAAAAACAACTTGAGCACCACGAGAAAAAAACTTACAGGGGTTTTGAAAACCCACAGATTGTCAGCCTTTTGAAAATGAGTGTGGAGAAAAAAAAACTGAGATTGCGTGGTGTTTGTTACAAAAATGATAAATCTATAGGGGTTTTACAATCACAGTGAAGGGTAAGGGCAGTGAAGACCATTTTGATAGTCAACATTGAGTGTAATGTATTGATAGATATGATTTTGGAGATGCCCCGGTTCCGAAAAGGGGTGTATGTATCACGGTCAAAATGATGGGGGAAAGTGGTACATGTGAGAAAGTGATGAGTGAATAAAATGGGAGGGAGTGCGAGGGATGTGTCCCCTTTCCCATACTTTAACAGACAAAGAGCGCCGTGACCTCTGAAAACAAAGACTCCAAGGGGTCTCCAAGGGGAAGTGACAAAAGGACTAAGGAAAAGGAAAATACGATGATTTGAATTATATTGATTATGTCTTTTGCTATTTTTAATTTTTCATTTTTGCTGAGAAATTGAATTCTATCCTGGCTTTATAAGGAAACCCAAACTCGTAAAAACTACCCTTTTTAAAGTTGGAATTGCGTCACTTAGAAAAGATTTTCGACCTCATGAATAACCCCTGAAAAAATTGATATTTGTGTTACAAAGTGCAGAGTCCCGAAAATCCCACCCCCCAAAATTCCCATTATTGTTGCATATAACCTCAATCTACTAATTTTTGTGTTCTTATATTAAAAAAAACCCTTTCCCCCACAACTTCTTGACAAAAAGAAAACAGAGGGTACAGTAACGGTGTTAGGTTTTATTTTGGGGAACCTGCGATAAAATTTTAAAACTTGTACGCCCCTGCTGATAAGTTTAATTACTTGGAGCTCCCAACTTGTGCTCAGTCTGGAAAACTCTCATTTTGGTCATCGTAGGGAATAAGTTGTCACTTTTAAAACATCTATAAGTTCAAATGTAGGGGGGCCCCGAACCCAACATATTGGGGAGGTGTCCTTGATCGGTGTTTTGGCTTAAAATTATTTTGCCAGTGTGGTTTTTCATTGTAACAGTTATACTTTAGATTTTTTCCCCAAGGCTAACCCCTAGATTTGGAAAATACTATCCCCCCGGGTGGAATTTCAACGGAAAACGTTTTAATTTCCCCCTTGATAAACATCGAATTGTTGCTCATGTGATGACTGGAAAAATTCCATGAGGTACCTCTGCAAGTTTTAAACAATGCCCTTTGTGAGCTATTCGAATACTTAAGCCGCCTCTGAAACCTCCTACTCCCAAAACCCAAGATTTCCATAATAACGAAAGTCTTATAAAAACCATCCCTTTTAAAATGATTCAAAACTTCGGACATTAAAACGTACTGCTCGCAGGGGATAGCCTATAGAAACCATCGCCCCCTGAAATGCTAGCCTCTTCCAAACTGCCCTTGCTGCCCCAGAGAGCGTATGACAAGCTGCGGCAAGCAGCGGGGAACAATTTGTAATTCTCAACGCTCCACCCACTAGCCGGGTGGAGGGACATAAAAGAATTGGGGGCAAGGAACTAGGCAAAGGCACCCTCATACCTTGCAAGGGCACAAAAAGTAAGTTTATTCGGTATCACAATACAGTTACATGAATTATCTACATAGCGATATGTGTACAAAACCCTAGGAAAACCCCAAAAAAAGTCAGACAGAGTGACTTATTTCCTTTGGGGGATTTTGGTCAGGTTTGGCGCTACTCCACTATAAAACTTCCCATGTCACACAGGCAAAATTATTGGGAAAAAATAGATGGGGGGAACCTGATTTTTTTTTATGCTCGAAAGGGAAAGTGATGTAACTTTCCTTTCACTAACTTTGAACTTGAGCAGCCAAACTAAGGGGTTCCACGTCGCCTGGGAGGTGGATTATTTAAAAATCTCAGTTTGCTGTGTGAGTACCGGGAAAACCCTTTACTTAATTATAAACATGAGTTGTCACAGGGGGCTCCCAAAACCCATGCCAACACCTCATTATTCCATTCCGAAGCCCAATAAACAAAACTTTTTTCGCCCAAATCCTTTACTAGCTTTGTGAAAAAACATTTAAAGGATGTTTTTAAATCGTTTACCCCAGAGAAAGAATTTTGTCCCCCCCGGTTGCATGGCTTCATTTTGGGAAAGGGAGTGTGACATTTGCTTCTTAAAATCCGCTTTTGATGTAGCCACCGACATGTAATATTAAATTCGTGGGGGAGGGTGGTTCCCGCTGGATTAAAGGCTACTGTCCAAAAAAAGCGTTATGTTGTTCCAGGGCATGAAGTGTACTAAAGTTTTTTAATTAGGAACCCCACAGGGGTGTGCTTTGTCCCCCCCCATTCAAATTTGTTTTAATGTCTTCTTAAACTATCCTAGCCCCCCCCCTTTATTATATGATTAGTTTTGCTGAGATTAAAATTTACACCCCGGTTCTCCAACACCCAAATATTTTTAAACATGTACTAGCTGTGTTAGGACCTGTGGTTAATAATCTCAGGGGATAAAACAAAAAACCAAAAGGGGTCCTCTTAGACAGGAGGCACAGTTGTCAGATCCCGTTGCATGATGGACTCTTCTGAAATGTGCGAACGGGATCTAGGGTTTGGGTTCCACTACTTTTACCTTTGTAACGAGCTTTGCGCCAAACAAAGAAAAGGTGGGGAGCATTAGAGTTGTGGGTTTTATCCCCGGTGGGGCTAAGTTAAAAAATTTTGAAAAACAGTTTCTTGTTTATTAATCATTTGGGTTATTTTTGCGGCGCCCCTACTTGCACGTGTCTGACTGGAAGTTGGAGGGTGGAAAAAACCCGCAAAACGAAAAAATGAGGATCATCCCAGGGTGCCCCATACTGCCGAAATTTTTTAAAATGCGGGAAAAAACTTAATATTCCAAGCACTAGATCGTGTTACTGAAAAAAATTTTTATTGGGGTCAATATGCTTTGGTTAGCCATTCAAACCCCGCACAGAAGCCCCCCCAAATTCCCCACACTGGGGAAAAATCCCAGATGGGTCGAAATATGGAGCGACCCCCGCATGAACCAGCTACATGATCTAGCAAGTTACAACGAGACATTCCCCGCTCCATGGATATTACCCCCTTCCAAGCTACCATTCCCCATTTCCCCAAAAAACTCTTTTTAATCAAACCAAAGCTTCGTCTTTTAAACCAACATGATGCCTTAAACTGTTTGATAACTTAGTCCCCAGAACAAACTTTCACAAATTTTTACGTCGATGGGGTTCTGTTCACCAGTCCACTGGTGCGCTGTAGTGCTGCGTTGTACACAGAGTGATGGGTTCAAAAGAATTGGAGCACGCATCAAAATGGGGTCTACCCTTTTAAAAAGAACTGTTTGCCATACCATTGCCTCAAATGCGTCCTTTCAAGGTTGACACTTTAATTGTAATTTACCTCTGTCATCCCTAAAAGCCTTTAAAATCATTAAGTATAAAAAGTGGCATGCATGTGTCGAAGTAACCCAGGTATGGTAAAATTTTGGCAGTGGAGTCAAATGCACTGCGGGTTCCATCTCCATTTGGGTTTTGATGCATGTGAAATGATAAAATGGCTGTTGTATGCTTCAAAGAGGGAGTAGATTACAATCTTCGGTTTTCGTTTGAGTTTTAGAAAATAATACGAAAAAAACTTCAAATTTAAATTTTTTTACTTAAGACTTAGGGAGATTGAACCCGTCATCCATCTTAACATTCAATCATGCAGGGGGAAACCCCATGTTATGGGCACCAACAATAGCAGACTCTTGGAGTCACTACCGCCCGGCTCCGGGTGGGTTCAAATATCTTTTGGGAGGTTAAATCAACCCCCAGATGTAACCCAAAAGAAATGTAAATTTTGCCAATGGGCTTTGTCACCCTTGCGTCTTTTGTACTGGAGTCGATCATTTAATGAATTTAGAGACAACTCCTCAGAAATGTTCAAGAAATGGAAAGTTTTTTTCCCGTGGATATTTCAGACCCCTTCGGAGAAATATCCTGACTTTTCTAGCGTAAATAAAGCATTACCAGGTGTGTGTGGTGTGTGTGTGTGTGTGTGTGTGGTTGGTGTTGGGGTGTGTGGTGTGTGTGTGGTGTGTTGTGTGTGTGTGGTGGTGTGTGTGTGTGTGTTGTGTGTGTGTGTGGTGTGTGGTGGGGTGGTGGTTGGGGTGTGGTTGTGTGTGGGTGGGGTGGTGGGGGATGCGTGCTTGTGTTTGCAATATTTGTACGCTCGTGTGCATGTGTTTGTGCGTGCGCCCCCGGTGTATTTGGGGTCGCGTGCGTCGTGGGGTTGACCCCCTTTTTATTTGTATTTATAACCATTACAAATTTTGCCAGGGTGGACGTATCGTGGCTCATTACTTTTTAATTTGTTTTGACGAACCATGTATAGGGTGAGGTGATTCATTACCCTGAACTTGCCATGATTGTCACCAGATCTACCTGGAGTTCATTACCCTTTTTAACTAGTTAATATCATAACTTTGGGGTCCGTCCCTGGACCCATTTTACCTTGAATCTTTTTACTACGCCCCCAAGGGTGGGGGATGGGGGGGGTAATAAAAATATTAAACAGTGTGGTGTGTGTGTGGGTGTACTCACCTAGTTGGGTTGCAGGGGGTCGAGTCCAAATCCGGCCCCGCCCTTCAGGTGTACTAGGTCACTCTCCGAACCTGAGCTTTACGTACCTCTGCTTAAAGCTATGTATGGGTCCTGACTCCACTACTCGCTCCCCAAATATTCCCCTTTGCTACTCTGTGGTGAAGAAAATTCCAAAAATCCCCCGTTCATCTGTGTCTTCAATTCCAACTGTTCCCCTTGTTTCGTGTCCAGTCTCTGGAACATCCGTTTTTTTTCCCTTTTCAATTCCTCCCCGAATTTGTAAAATCTTATCATGTCCCCCCTATCTCCTGTCCCCCCGTGTTCCCGGTTGATTTCCCCTTAAACCCCTTTCCCCATAGGACATACCCCTTTTGCTCTGGGGGCTGTTTGTTTTCAAACCTTTGCCTTTTTTAGTTTTTTACAGCTTGGGTAGGGGTGGGGTTTCCAAACGGTGCCGTACTCCCAATTTGGGCTAATACCGGTGTATAGGTCCGAACGATTCCTTTTAAGATGTCGGGAAGCTGTTTAGGTTTGCCGGTGCCCCTATGCGCGCGTTTTTTTGGTTTATGTGCGCTTAGGAGATGTGCCTGGTGTTTATCTCCCCAAAATCTTTTTCCTTTAGTGTGTTTGTAGTCTCGCCCCTAGACTGTACTCCATCGCGGGCTTTTTTGCCTTCCCCCAAACCCATGACTTTTCCTTGGTGGGATTAAATCCAGGGGCCAGTTGCTGGACCCGGGGCTGCGCCTGTCCAGATCCCTTTTTTATTTCTGCTGGTCTTTTGAGAAGAACTCTTTCATCAAATTCACGTCATCTGCAAACAGTGACACCTCGGAGTTTATTCCTTCCGTCATGTCGTTCACAAATTACCAGAAACAGCACTGGTCCTAGGACTGACCCCTGTGGGACCCCACTGGTCACAGGTGCCCACTCTGACACCTCGCCTCGTACCATTACTCTCTGCTGTCTTCCTGACAAGTATTCCCTGATCCATTGCAGTGCCTTCCCTGTTATTCCTGCTTGGTCCTCCAGTTTTTGCACTAATTCTTGTGTGGTACTGTGTCAAACGCCTTCTTGCAGTCTAAGAAAATGCCAATCCACCCACCCCTTCTCTCTTCTCTTACTGCTGTCACCAGTCATAGAACTCCAGTAGGTTTGTGACACAGGATTTCCCGTCTCTGAAACCATGTTGTCTGCTGGTGATGAGATCATTCCTTTCTAGATGTTCCACCATTCTTCTCCTGACAATCTTTTCCATGATTTTGCATGCTATACATGTCAGTGACACTGGTCTGTAGTTTAGTGCTTCATGTCTGTCTCCTTTTTTAAAGATTGGTACCACATTTGCTGTCTTCCATGCCTCAGGCAATCTCCCTGTTTTCGATAGATGTTATTGGAATATTGTTGTTACGGGTACACATAGCGCCTCTGTTCCCTCTCTCAGGACCCATGGAGAGATGTTTATCTGGCCCCATTGCCTTTGAGTATCTAGCTCACTCAGAAGCCTCTTCACTTCTTCCTCGGTTGTGTGTACTGTGTCCAGCACATGGTTGTGTACCCACCTCTCCGTCTTTCTGGAGCCCCTTCTGTCTCCTCTGTGAACACTTCTTTGAATCTCTTGTGAGTTCCTCACATACTTCACTGTCATTTCTTGTTGTCTCTCCTCCTTCCTTCCTTAGCCTGATTACCTGGTCTTTGACGGTTGTTTTCTTCCTGATGTGGCTGTATAACAGCTTCGGGTCAGATTTGGCTTTTGCTGCTATGTCGTTTTCATATGACGTTGGGCCTCCCTTCTTATCTGTGCATATTCGTTTCTGGCTCTACGACTGCTCTCCTTATTCTCCTGGGTCCTTTGCCTTCTATATTTCT
Organism: Cherax quadricarinatus; assembly: GCF_026875155.1. NCBI lineage: Eukaryota > Metazoa > Arthropoda > Malacostraca > Decapoda > Parastacidae > Cherax > Cherax quadricarinatus. The sequence goes on from NC_069464.1 coordinate 206,945, forward strand.
TCCATTCCCTAGCACACTTGGTTTTTGCCTCCTGCATCTTTGAGGGGAACCATGGGCTCATCCTGGCTTTTTTATTTTCCTTTACCCCCTTGGGTCAAACCTCTCCTCCCTCCTTGCACTTGTGACTACAAATCCATC
>NC_069464.1:207582-222582 GCF_026875155.1 Cherax quadricarinatus
GAGAGAGGGAGAAAAGGGGGGGAGAGAGGGGGAGAGAGGGGGAGAGAGGGGGATAGAGTGTGAGAGAGTGTGAGAGTAGGGGGAAGGGGAGGGAAAAAGGCTATGAGAGAGAGAAACGCGAGGGAGGGGGGAGAGAAAGATAGGAGGGAGTGAAGGCAAGAGCGGGGGAGGGGAAAGGTCTGTGGGGGAGGGAAAGGTGTGTGGGGGGGTGAGGGGACGCGGTCAAATTCCAAGGATCAGCTGTGTGAATGAGTGGGTGTGTGTACTCACCTAGTTGTGGTTTCAGGGGTCGAGACTCAGCTCCTGGCCCCGAGTGTGTATGTGTGTGCATGCGTGTGTGTGTTTAGCACGTCAGTTGTTTATATGTCCCAGAAATACAATTCACCTCTGTGTATCCGTAATACTAATAAGATACCATTAACACTGAGAGTAATTCTAATAATTATAATACTAGCGTGTGTTAACGAGTCTTTCTTTCACCCAGTTATGTACTACCTTTTACTACATGTGTACCCAATACTTGCTTCTCAGATTGTACTGTCTTTGTGTCCTAAAACATTATCTCTCGAAACTGTTGTCAGGGCTGTAGTCCCATTAGCCCAGACTTAATCCTCCTGTATGTACTCACCTATTTGTACTCACCTAGTTGTGGTTACAGGGGTCGAGTCCTAGCTCCTGGCCCCGCCTCTTCACCGGTTGCTACTAGGCCCTCTCTCTCCCCGCTCCATGAGCTTTATCAAACCTCGTCTTAAAACTGTGTATGGTTCCTGCCTCCACTACGTCATTTTCTAGGCTATTCCACTGCCTTACAACTCTATGACTGAAGAAATACTTCCTACTATCTCTCTGACTCATTTGTGTCTTCAACTTCCAATTGTGGCCTCTTGTTTCTGTGTCCCCTCCCTGGAACATCCTGTCTTTGTCCACCTTGTCTATTCCACGCAGTATTTTATATGTCGTTATCATGTCTCCCCTGACCCTCCTGTCCTCCAGTGTCGTCAGGCCGATTTCCCTTAATCTTTCTTCATAGGACATTCCCCTTAGCTCTGGAACTAACCTTGTCGCAAACCTTTGTACTTTCTCTAGTTTCTTGACGTGCTTTATCAAGTGCGGGTTCCAAACAGGTGCTGCATACTCCAGTATGGGCCTGACATACACGGTGTACAGTGTCTTGAATGATTCCTTACTAAGGTATCGGGAATGCTGTTCTCAGGTTTGCCAGCGCCCATATGCTGCAGCAGTTATCTGATTGATGTGTGCTTCCGGAGACATGCTCGGTGTTATATCTCACCCCAAGATCTTTCTCCTTGAGTGAGGTTTGCAGTCTTTGGCCACCTAGCCTATACTCTGTCTGTGGTTTTCTGTGCCCTTCCCCTATCTTCATGACTTTGCATTGGCAGGATTAAATTCGAGAAGCCATTTGCTGGACCAGGTGTCCATCTGTCCAGGTCTCTTTGAAGTCCTGCCTGGTCCTCATCAGATTTAATTCTCCTCATTAACTTCACATCATCCGCAAACAGGGACACTTCTGAGTCTAACCCTTCCGTCATGTCGTTCACATATACCAAAAATAGCACTGGTCCTAGGAGCGACCCCTGTGGGAGCCCGCTCGTCACAGGTGCCCACTGTGATACATCATTACGTACCATGACTCGTTGTTGCCTCCCTGTCAGGTATTCTCTGATCCATTGCAGTGCCCTTCCTGTTATATGCGCCTGATGCTCTAGCTTCTGCACTAATCTCTTGTGAGGAACTGTGTCAAAGGCCTTCTTGCAGTCCAAGAAGATGCATGTGTGTGTGTGTGTGTGTGTGTGTGTGTGTGTGTGTGTGTGTGTGTGTTGTTGTGTGTGTGTGTGTGTGTGTGTGTGTGTGCACGTGTGTGTGTGTGTGTGTGTCTAACATTACCCCTCGCTAGGCCGCTTCACTCTCCGCACACTCTCAACAACCCTGTCTCCACCTTATCTATGCTATGTAGTCCCTTTCTCCAATCTCGTCTATGCCCTCCCTTTCCTCGATACTCCATTGGTCTTTTATAAGCAGTGCAACCCCTCCTTCCCCTCTGCTCCTTCTATCTTTCCTCAGGATCTGATATCCCAGTGGGAAGACTGCATCTGTTATTGTCTCAGTGAGTTTCGTTTCTGTGAATGCTATGATGTCCGGGGACTTCTCGTTGATTCTTTCATGCCATTCCTCGTATTTATTTGCTATTCCATCTGCATTTGTGTACCACACCTTCAGCTTCTTGTCTATCACAGTGGACCTGGGAGAATATTGGGGTTGGGGAGCAGGAGCCTTGGGGGGGCTATGGGGGTTTGTGGTGTGGGTGGGATTTGTGATGGGGGGTGAGGGCAGAGTGTATGTAGGGATCTGCTGTGACAGTTGGGTTTGTGATGTGGGAAGTGGGGGCAGAGGGAACAGTGTATGGGTTTCGGTTGAGATTGTTCAGCTGTGTTGGGGTTGTCACAGTGTGAGTGAGGTTTGTGGTGTGGGGGGTTGAGGCAGAGTGCCCAAAGGGGGCTGCGTGGAGGTGAAGCTTGTGGTGGGGGGGTGGGGGCGGAGGGAACAGTGTGCGGGTTTTGGTTGAGGTTATACAGTTGCTTCGGGGTTGTTGTGGTTGGAGTCCTTCTGTGGGTGTCTCTGTAGGGTGTATTTGTCCTTCCACCTGAGGCTGGGTTCTGCTTGTCTTCATCGATACCTCCTGTTCCTCCTTTCATCTTTGTACCCTCTCTCTCAGTTTCGTCCTTTCCTCCTGTGCTCTGTTGCAATCGAGGTACACGCTCCGGTAGTCTGAACTGTCCCTCAGTCGTGCTTTCTCCTGCAGGACCCTGGTTCGAGCTGATTCTGCCTTGAAGATTACTTTGGCAGGCCGTCTCCTTCTGCGTGCAAACCACCCAATTCTCCAAAAATTTGCCACCTGGGTCATGTCTCCCTCTCCTATTGCTTTCATGATACCTTCGATCGCTTTCTTCTCTCCCTGGTTTCTTTCATCATAGGTTTCCCCTTCAACTTCTTGGAGCCCGTAGACAAACACTGACCTCTCCCTCTCCTCCTCCCACTGTGTCTCTCTTTGTGTCCTCTGAGGTGTTTTAGCTCCTTCCATCGAAATGTTCCTGCCTTCAACCCCTGGTCTTGCAGCCCCTATGCTCAGTGGACTGTCTTCCCTGCTCAGCTGTTCCCTGTCACTGTAGTTGACTGTTAGAGTCTCTGCATAAGCCATGTCTCCTGCACTGACTGCAGGCTTCTCGGTTGGTCTTCCTGTACTCATCTTTTCCTGAATCCCTACAAACCCCTCGTCTGTGAATGGTATAGAAGTCCCTGATGTCATTCCCGTGTTGTCATTTGTCTCTCTATTCTGTTTCAGGTTTTTTAGCTCCTCTTCTAAGCACTTTATCTCATCTTCAGCTGCTAAGGCTTGTAGTCCCCACTTCCTGCTCTCTTCAGCTATCCTCTCCTCCATTACCCTGCCGAGCTCTGCTAGCTTCCTTCCCAACTCTTCCTCCATTTTTGTGAGCTCTACCTCCCAATCTTCCCTCCCAGGTTCCTCCCTCCTGGGTTCGATCTCCAGACCCCTGGGTCTCTGCCCTCTTGGATTACCCATTTTTTTTACCACGGAAAGGAGCTTGTGTGTGAGAGAGAGGGAGGGAGAGAGAGAGGGATAGAGAGAGAGGGAGAAAGAATGCTGGGGAGAAGGCTAGGGATAATGAGTGGGAAGGGAGGGGAGTTAGGGGAGGCCAGGGGGAAGGGGTAGGAGGAAAGGGAAGATGAATGGAAGGTGTGTGTGAGGAGGGGAGAGAGAGAATGAGAGATGGAGAGAGAAGATAGAAAGGCAGAGATAGAGATAGAGGAGGGGGAAGGGAAAGATGGATAGAGGGGGAGACAGAGAAAGGTATAGAGAGGGAGGGAGAGAGGAGAGAGGGGGGGAGAGGTTGTCCAGTGGTGGGCAGGTGGGTGTGAGGGGACAGGTTGTGAGGGGTAGGGGAGGGGTAGTTGGTATGTGGATGAAAGGTAACCATTACTCCACTCTCATATAGGCTCAAATTTCTAGTCCCAGCTCTGTTTCCTAGTAATGCTACCTTTTTCCACTTAATCCATGTGTGTGTGCGTGTGTGTGTGTGTGTATGAATTGTGTGTGTGTGTGTGTGTGTGTGTGTGTGTGTGTGTGTGTGTTGTGTGTGTGTTGTATGAATGTACTCACCTAATTGTACTCACCTAATTGCGGTTGCAGGGGTCGATACTCAGCTCCTGGCCCCGCCTCTTCACTGATCGCTACTAGGTCCTCTCTCTCTCTCTGCTTCCTGAGCTGCATCATACCTCTTCTTAAAACTATGTATGGTTCCTGCCTCCACTACTTCACTTGCCAGGCTATTCCACTTCCTGACAACTCTATGACTGAAGAAATACTTCCTAACGTATGTGACTCGTCTGAGTCTTCAGCTTCCAGTTGTGACCCCTTGTTTCTGTGTCCCCTCTCTGGAACATCCTATCTCTGTCCACCTTGTCTATTCCCCGCAGTATCTTGTATGTCGTTATCATGTCTCCCCTGACCCTTCTGTCCTCCAGTGTCGTCAGTCCGATTTCCCTCAACCTTTCCTGGTACGACATTCCCCTGAGCTCTGGGACTAGCCTTGTTGCAAACCTTTGTACTTTCTCTAACTTCTTGACGTGCTTGACCAGGTGTGGGTTCCAGACTGGTGCTGCATACTCCAGTATGGGCCTAACATACACAGTGTACAGTGTCTTGAACGATTCCTTATTAAGGTATCGGAACGCTATTCTCAAGTTTGCCAGGCGCCCGTATGCTGCAGCAATTATTTGGTTGATGTGTGCCTCCGGTGATGTGCTCGGTGTTATGGTCACCCAAGGTCTTTCTCCCTGAGTGGGGTCTGTAGTCTTTGTCCACCTAGCCTATACTCTGCCTGCGGTCTTCTTTGCCCCTCCCCAATCTTCATGACTTTGCATTTGGCTGGATTGAATTCGAGAAGCCAGTTACTAGACCACAAGTCCAGCCTGTACAGGTCTCTTTGCAGTCCTGCCTCATCCTCATCCGATTTAATTCTTCTCATCACTTCGCATCATCTACGAACGGAGACACTTCAGAGTCTATTCCTTCCATCATGTCGTTCACATATATCAAAAATAGCACTGGTCCTAGAACTGGCCCCTGTGGGACCCCGCTCGTCACAGGTGCCCACTGTGATACCTCTTCACGTACCATGACTCGTTGCTGCCTCCCTGTCAGGTATTCCCTGATCCATTGCAGTGCCCTCCCTGTTACATGCGCCTGATCCTCCAGCTTCTGCACTAATCTCTTGTGGGGAACTGTGTCAAAGGCCTTCCTGCAGTCTAGGAAAACGCAATCCACCCACCCCTCTCTCTCGTGTCTTACTTCTGTTACACACACACACACACACACCACACACACACACACACACACACACACACACACACACACACACACACACACACACCACACACCACCCCACACACACACATACACACACACACACACACACACACACACATACACACACACATAACACACACACACATTCATACACACACACACACACACACACACACACACACACACACACACACACACACACACGCACACACACACGCACACACACACATGTCCAGCCGGTCAAGGTCTCTTTGCAGTCCTTTGCAGGACTGTGTGTGTGTATGTGTGTGTGTGTGTGTGTGTGTACTCACCTATTTGTGGTTGCAGGGGTCGAGTCACAGCTCCTGGCCCCGCCTCTTCGCTGATTGCTACTAGGTCCTCTCTCTCCTTGCCCCATGAGCTCTATCATGCCTCGCCTTAAAACTATGTATGGTTCCTGCCTCCACCACATCACTTTCTAGGCTATTCCATGGCCTGACTACTCTATGACTGAAGAAATACTTCCTAACATCACTTTGATTCATCTGAGTCTTCAACTTCCAATTGTGACCTCTTGTGTCTGTGTCCCATCTCTGGAACAGCCCGTCTTTGTCCACCTCGTCTATCTGCGCAGTATTTTATATGTCGTTATCATGTCTCCCCTGCCCCTCCTGGCCTCCAGTGTCGTCAGGCCGATTTCCCTCAACCTTTCTTCATAGGACAATCCCCGTAGCTCTGGGACTAGTCTTGTTGCAAACCTTTGCACTTTCTCTAATTTCTTGACGTGCTTGACTAGGTGTGGATTCCAAACTGGTGTTGCATACTCCAGTATGGGCCTGACGTAGATGGTGTACAGAGTCTTAAACGAATCCTTACTGAGGTATCGGAACGCTATCCGTAGGTTTGCCAGGACCCCGTATGCTGCAGCAGTTATCTGATTGATGTGCACCTCAGGAGATATGCTCGGTGTTATACTCACCCCCAGATCTTTTTCCTTGAGTGAGGTTTGCAGTCTTTGGCCATCTAAACTATATTGTGTCTGCGGTCTTCTTTGCCCTTCCCCAATCTTCATGACTTTGCATTTGGCAGGGTTAAATTCAAGGAGCCAGTTGCTGGACCAGGCTTGTAGCCTGTCCAGGTCTCTTTGTAGTCCTGCCTGATCCTCATCTGATTTGATTCTTCTCATTAACTTCACATCATCTGCAAACAAGGACACTTCTGAGTCTATCCCTTCCATTATGTCGTTCACGTATACCAAGAACAGCACAGGTCCTAGGACTGACCCCTGTGGAACCCCGCTTGTCACAGGCGCCCACTCTGACACCTCGTCGCGTACCATGACTCGTTGTTGCCTCCCTGTCAGATATTCTCTGATCCATTGCAGTGCCTTTCCTGTTATGTGTGCCTGGTCCTCTAGCTTTTGCAGTAACCGCTTGTGAGGAACTGTGTCGAAAGCCTTCTTGCAGTTCAAAAATACGCAGTCGATCCACCCCTCTCTCTCTTGTCTTACTTCTGTCACCTTGTCATAAAACTCTAGTAGGTTTGTGACACAGGATTTTCCTTCCCTGAAACCGTGCTGGTTGTCAATTATACACTTGTTTCTTTCCAGGTGCCCCACCACTCTCCTCCTGATGATCTTCTCCATGACCTTGCATACTATACACGTTAGTAGTTTAGTGCCTCATGTCTGTCTCCCTTTTTAAAAATTGGGACTACATTTGCCATTTTCCATACCTCAGGGAGTTGCCAAGTTTCAAATGATGTGTTGAAGATCTTTGTTAATGTCTCACACAATATCTCTGCTCCCTCTTTAAGGACCCATGGAGAGATGTTGTCTGGTCCCACCGCCTTTGAGGTGTCAAGTTCGCATAGCAGCTTCTTCACCTCCTCCTTGGTTATATGTACCTCATCCACCACTTGCTGGTGTGCCCCCCTGTTCTGATTTCTTGGAGTCCTACTGGTTTCCACTGTAAATACCTCTTTAAATCTTGTGTTGAGCTCCTGACATACCTCTCCGTCGTTTCTTGTGAATTCCCCATCACCCTTCCTCAGTCTGATTACCTGGTCCTTAACTGTTGTTTTCCTCCTGATGTGGCTGTACAACAGCTTCGGGTCAGTCTTTACTTTTGATGCTATGTCATTTTCATATTGTCTCTGAGCCTCCCTTCTTATCTGTGCATATTCGTTTCTGGCTCTTCGGGTGATTTCTTTATTTTCCTGAGTTCTCTGCCTTCTGTACCTTTTCCATTCTCTAGTACACCTAGTTTTTGTCTCCCTACACCTTTGGGTGAACCAAGGACTCGTTCTGTTCTTCCCATTATTTCTGTTTCCCTTGGGAACAAACCTCTCCTCTGCCTCCTTGCATTTTGTTGCTACATAGTCCATCATTTCTTGTACTGGTTTTCCTGTCAGTTCCCTCTCCACTGAATGTCTTGAAGGAAGTTCCTCATGCCTGAGTAGTTCCCCCTTTTGTAGTTTGGTTTTTCCCAGCCTATTCTGCTACTCTCTCCACTTGGAGCTCAACTATGTAGTCGAGCACAGAACCACATGATCACTAGCTCCCAGGGGCCTTTCATACATGATACCCTTGATGTCCGAACTACTCATGGTGAATACAAGGTCCAACCTTGCTGGTTCATCCTCTCCACTCTCTCTGGTAGTGTCTCTAACATGTTGATGCATGAGGTTCTCCAGTACCACATCCATCATCTTGGCTCTCCATGTTTCGGGACCCCCATGGGGCTCCAGGTTTTCCCAGTCAATCTCCTTGTGATTGAAATCACCCATAACTAGTAACTTTGCTCCCCCCCATGTGTGCTCTCCTGGCCACCTCGGCTAGTGTGTTGATCATTGCTCTGTTGCTCTCATCGTATTCTTCTCTTGGCCTCCTGCAGTTCTGTGGTGGGTTGTACATTACTGCAATTATCACCTTATGTCCCTCAGACTGGATTGTTCCTACTAAGTAGTCCCTTTCGCCCATGCCATCCATTCCTTCAATTTTCTCAAAACCCCACTGTTTTTTAATGAGCAGTGCAACTCCTCCTCCCCCTCTCCTCCCTCTGTCTTTCCTAAAGATTTGATATCCGGATGGAAAGATTGAATCTGTTATTATTCTGGTGAGTTTTGTTTCTGTGAGTGCTATTATGTCTGGGGATGTCTCTTTGATTCTTTCGTGCCACTCCTCATACTTGTTTGTTATTCCATCTGCATTTATATACCACACCTTCAACTTCTTTTCTAAGACTTTGGTCTGGGAAGTATATTGGGGTTGGGGAAGTGGGAGACCTGGTAAGGAACTATGGGTTGTTGCTGTGGGGGTGAAGTTTGTAATGTAGTGGGTGGGGGCATTGGATGTGGCATGGGTGTTTTGATTTAGTGTTTGGTTGTGTGTGTGTTTGTGTGTGTATGAATGTGTGTGTATGTGTGTGTGTATGTGTGTGTGTGTGTGTGTGTGTGAGTGTGTGTGTGTGTGTGTGTGCATGTGTGTGTGTGTGTGTGTGTGTGTGTGTGTGTGTGTGTGTGCGTGTGTGTGTGTGTGTGTGTGTATGAATGTACTCACCTATTTGTACTCACCTATTTGTGGTTGCAGGGGTCGAGTCACAGCTCCTGGCCCCGCCTCTTCGCTGATTGCTACTAGGTCCTCTCTCTCCCTGCCCCATGAGCTCTATCATACCTCGCCTTAAAACTATGTATGGTCCCCGCCTCCACTACGTCACTTTCTAGGCTATTCCACGGCCTGACTACTCTATGACTGAAGAAATACTTCCTAACATCCATTTGATTCATCTGAGTCTTCAACTTCCAATTGTGACCACTTGTGTCTGTGTCCCTTCTCTGGAACATCCCGTCTTTGTCCACCTAGTCTATTCCGGGCAGTATTTTATATGTCGTTATCATGTCTCCCCTGACCCTCCTGTCCTCCAGTGTCGTCAGGCCGATTTCCCTCAACCTTTCTTCGTAGGACAATCCCCGTAGCTCTGGGACTAGTCTTGTTGCAAACCTTTGCACTTTCTCTAATTTCTTGACATGCTTGACTAGGTGTGGATTCCAAACTGGTGCTGCATACCCCAGTATGGGCCTGACGTAAATGGTATACAGAGACTTGAAGGAATCCTTACTGAGGTATCGGAACGCTATCCGTAGGTTTGCCAAGCGCCCGTATGATGCAGCAGTTATCTGATTGATGTGCGCCTCAAGAGATATGCTCGGTGTTATACTCTCCCCCAGATCTTTTTCCTTGAGTGAGGTTTGCAGTCTTTGGCCATCTAAACTATATTGTGTCTGCGGTCTTCTTTGCCCTTCCCCAATCTTCATGACTTTGCATTTGGCAGGGTTAAATTCAAGGAGCCAGTTGCTGGACCAGGCTTGTAGCCTGTCCAGGTCTCTTTGTAGTCCTGCCTGATCCTCATCTGATTTGATTCTTCTCATTAACTTCACATCATCTGCAAACAAGGACACTTCTGAGTCTATCCCTTCCGTTATGTCGTTCACATATACCAAGAACAGCACAGGTCCTAGGACTGACCCATGTGGAACCCCGCTTGTCACAGGCGCCCACTCTGACACCTCGTCGCATACCATGACTCGATGTTGCCTCCCTGTCAGGTATTCTCTGATCCATTGCAGTGCCTTTCCTGTTATGTGTGCCTGATCCTCTAGCTTTTGCAGTAACCTTTTGTGAGGAACTGTGTCGAACGCCTTCTTGCAGTCCAAAAATATGCAGTCGATCCACCCCTCTCTCTCTTGTCTTACTTCTGTCACCTTGTCATAAAACTCTAGTAGGTTTGTGACACAGGATTTTCCTTCCCTGAAACCGTGCTGGTTGTCAATTATACACTTGTTTCTTTCCAGGTGCTCCACCACTCTCCTCCTGATGATCTTCTCCATGACCTTGCATACTATACACGTTAGTGATACAGGTCTGTAGTTTAGTGCCTCATGTCTGTCTCTCTTTTTAAAAATTGGGACTACATTTGCCATTTTCCATACCTCAGGGAGTTGCCCAGTTTCAAATGATGTGTTGAAGATCTTTGTTAATGGCTCACACAATATCTCTGCTCCCTCTTTAAGGGCCCACAGAGAGATGTTGTCTGGTCCCACCGCCTTTGAGGTGTCAAGTTCGCATAGCAGCTTCTTCACCTCCTCCTTGGTTATATGTACCTCATCCAGCACTTGCTGGTGTGCCCCCCTGTTCTGATTTCTTGGAGTCCTACTGGTTTCCACTGTAATTACCTCTTTAAATCTTGTGTTGAGCTCCTGACATACCTCTCGGTCGTTTCTTGTAAATTCCCCATCACCCTTCCTCAGTCTGATTACCTGGTCCTTGACTGTTGTTTTCCTCCTGATGTGGCTGTACAACAGCTTCGGGTCAGTCTTGACTTTTGATGCTATGTCATTTTCATATTGTCTCTGAGCCTCCCTTCTTATCTGTGCATATTCGTTTCTGGCTCTTCAGCTAATCTCTTTATTTTCCTGAGTTCTCTGTCTTCTGTACCTTTTCCATTCTCTAGTACACCTAGCTTTTGCCTTCCTACACCTTTGGGTGAACCAAGGACTCGTTCTGTTTTTCCAATTATTTCTGTTTCCCTTGGGAACAAACCTCTCCTCTGCCTCCTTGCATTTTGTTGCCACATATTCCATCATTTCTTGTACTGGTTTTCCTGTCAGTTCCCTCTCCCACTGAATGTCTTGAAGGAAGTTCCTCATGCCTGAATAGTTCCCCCTTTTGTAGTTTGGTTTTTCCCAGCCTATTCCTGCTACTCTCTCCACTTGGAGCTCAACTATGTAGTCGAAGCACACAACCACATGATCACTAGCTCCCAGGGGCCTTTCATACATGATACCCTCGATGTCCGAACTACTCAAGGTGAATACAAGGTCCAGTCTTGCTGGTTCATCCTCTCCTCTCTCTCTGGTAGTGTCTCTAACATGTTGATGCATGAGGTTTTCCAGTACCACATCCATCATCTTGGCTCTCCATGTTTCGGGACCCCCATGGGGCTCCAGGTTTTCCCAGTCGATCTCCTTGTGATTGAAATCACCCATAACTAGTAACTTTGCTCCCCCCATGTGTGCTCTCCTGGCCACCTCGGCTAGTGTGTCGATCATTGCTCTGTTGCTCTCATCATATTCTTCTCTTGGCCTCCTGCAGTTCTGTGGTGGGTTGTACATTACTGCAATTATCACTTTATGTCCCTCAAACTGGATTGTTCCTACTAAGTAGTCCCTTTCGCCCGTGCTATCCATTCCTTCCATTTTCTCAAAACCCCACTGGTTTTTAATGAGCAGTGCAACTCATCCCCCCCTCTCCTCCCTCTGTCTTTCCTGAGGATTTGATATCCAGATGGAAAGATTGAATCTGTTATTATTCTGGTGAGTTTTGTTTTTGTGAGTGCTATTATGTCTGGGGATGTCTCCTTGATTCTTTCATGCCATTCCTCATACTTGTTTGTTATTCCATCTGCATTTGTATACCACACCTTCAACTTCTTTTCTAAGACTGTGGTCTGGGAGGTGTATTGGGGTTCGGGGAAGTGGGAGACTGGTAAGGAACTATGGGTTGTTGCTGTGGGGGTGAAGTTTGTAATGTAGTGGGTGGGGGCATTGGATGTGGCATGGGTGTTTTTGATTTAGAGTGTTTGGTTGCACTGGGGTTGACCTGGTTGGGAGGCTTCTATAGGAAGTTGTGAGGGAGGCTGTATTTGATCTTTCTCCTGGGTCTGGGATCTCTGTCTGTCTTCTCCATCCCCTCTCTTTCCTCCTTTCACCTTTGTACCATCTCTCTCAGTTTCTGCCTTTCTTCTTGTGTTCTGTCACGGTCGAGATACACCTTCCTGTATGCCGGCACGTCCCTTAATCATGCTTTCTCCTGCAGGATCCTGTTCCGAGTCGCTTCTGCCTTGAAGGTCACTTTCACTGGCCGGGTTCTTTTTTTTACAAACCCCCCTATTCTCCGATAATTTTCCAGCTGGGTCATGTCGTCTTCTCCTATTGCTTTCATGATGCTTTCAATTGCTTTTTTTTCCCCTTGTTTTCTTGCTTCATATGTTTCCCCTTCAACTTCCTGAAGCCCATACACAAAGACTGACCTCACCCTTTCATTCTCCCACTGCATATCCCTGTGTATCCCCTCATTTAATTTGGTTTCCTCCACTGCAGCTTTCCTTTCTTCAGTTTCACTAGCTAATGTACTTGGGCTCAGTGGCCTGTCATTTTCCCTTCTCGGCTTTCCTTGGACTCTGTTGTTGTCTGTTAAGGCCTCCACATAAAGCTTAGCTCTTTCATTTACTACAGTCTCCTCTGATAGAGCTTCTCCATGCAGTTGTGCTCCTTCTTTCTTATGTCCCCTTATTTGTGGCTGAGGTAGCAGTCTCTGTTGTCAATCCCAAAATGTTCTTTAGTTCTTTAGGCTGTTTCAGATTTTTCAGTTCCTCTTCTAACTCTGTATCCTAGCCTCTGCTGCCTTAACATGCACCTCCCACTTCCTGCTTTCCATATCTATCCTCTCTTCCATTCTCATGCTAAGTTCTTCCAGTTTCTTTTCCCATTCATGATCCCTTTTTATGAGCTCTGCTGCTCAATCTTCCTTTGCAGCTTCCTCCTCCTGTCCCTTGGTTATTCTTGTTGCTCTCTGGCAACCCATTTTTGTTTTATCCTGATTGCCTCAGAGTGGGAAACGTATGTAGTTCTGTATGTTATGTTAGTAGTGTGTATGTCAGAGTGTGGGGGGGAGGTAGTGGAGGAACTGTGGCTATGTGGGAGAGGAGTGGGGAGGGGTGGGGAGGGGGAGGGTGAACGAGTGTATGTGTGTGTGTGTATGTGTGTAATTTTGTGTGAAATTATGTGAGGGTTAATTATGTACTGAAAGGTAGGTGGCTTGTGCGTTGTAATGTAGTCTCAGTGGTCCTTGGCTGCCCACAACTTCTTGTGACCTGACCCCCAACCTCCTGGGACTTGACCCGCATGTACTTACAGTGGTGTGTGTGTGTGTGTGTGTGTGTATGTGTGTGTATGTGTGTGTATGTGTGTGTATGTGTGTGTGTATGTGTGTATATGTGTGTGTATGTGTGTGGTGTGTGTGTGTGTGTGTGTGTGTATGTGTGTGTATATATGTGTGTGTGTATATGTATGTGTGTATGTGCATGTGTGTGTGTGTGTGTTTGTGTGTGTGTGTGTGTGTGTGTGTGTGTGTGTGTGTGTGTGTGTGTGTATTTCGCCTAGTTAGTTACTATTTTGTCCTAGTACAGGTGTGTGTGTGTGTATGTGTGTATGAGGGGAGGATACTGTTAATACATACCAGTAATTCTGGGTTATAAAAAGCGGAAATTGCTACTAGGGTCTAAAGCTTCTATGAGTGTCTGCCCTTGTGTGTGTGTGTGTGTGTGTGAGGGAGGGATGGTTAGGGGGGGTAGGTGTGTGTGTGTGTGTGTGTGTGTGTGTAATTTATGTGTCGAATTATGTGTGGGTTTATGTGTCTGAAAAGTAGGTGGCTTGTGCTTGGAGTGTAATGTGGATTCTCAGTGGTCGCTTGTGTCCACAACCTCTTGTGGACCTGACTCCCACCTCCTGGGACTTGACGCTCACCTACTTACAATGTTGCCTATGCTTGACCTGCCACCTAGCTTTTAGTAAGTTAATCGCCTTGTTCAATGGATTACCAATTGCTATTCCTTATTGAATACTTGAGTGCCTATTCTTTATCGTGCTATGAGAGTTAGACCATTCACATTCAGCTTGGCGGTTAATTGGAACCTGGAACCCCACACCCAAACAACCACTCATAGGTGGATACAGTACTTGTAGTGCAGCTGTAGCAGCCTGTAGATTGTCCACCTCGATGTGACGTCCTGGCATAGATCCACCTCAATTTCTTCTCATTAATAATGTACCGTATTCACTGTATTTCTCTCACTGGTCACACGATTGTTTCACTTTATTATCTTTCATGGGTGACACTTGACAACGTCACCTTACCACCCACACTAGCCTGCCCACTCTGAGCCACAACATTTTTATTTTCTAGATCACTTACAAAATTGTGGCTCTCCCCTCACTTATGTGGCTCAGGCAGATTAAAAATCACTTCTAGGATTGTTCACTACCCTGACACACTTAGCAACCCTTGCAGAGTACTTGGGTAGCCCTCAAAAACACTTATATTCCCATAGCACGGAAGGCGTGACTCACGCGCTCGCTGTCCCTGTGTGTGTGTGTGTGTGTGTGTGTGCGCGTGTGTGTGTGTGTGTGTGTGTGTGTGTGTGTGTGTGTGTGCCCTCAATTCAAAGTATTCATACTTCTAATAAATACCAGTAGTAATACCAGTAATTCTAAAACTTGCCAATAGTAATTCTAATACTTATCAACTATACTTATAAAATACGGAAAGTAATACTAGGTTCTAAAACTTAGCCTCTCTCAACTTCTACAAGTGTCTACCCTTGTGTGTGTGTGTGTGTGTGTGTGTGTGTGTGTGTGTGTGTGTGTGTGTGTGTGTGTGTGTGTGTGTGTGTGTGTGTGTGTGTGTGTGAGTGTGTGTGTGTGTCTAACGTTACCCCTCGTTAGACTGCTTCACTCTCCTCACACTTTCAACAACCCTGTCTCCACCTTATCTATGCTGT
>NC_069464.1:225082-241381 GCF_026875155.1 Cherax quadricarinatus
AGTACAGGCTGTCTACATGTGTGTGTGTGTGTGTGTGTGTGTGTGACAAGTGTCAGCGCTCTGGTCACATTGCTTGGAAATGCCCAGCTAAGTCATACTGGTGTGCAGTGTGTGCCAAGGCCCATCCTTCTCACTAGTGCTATGATATGATCAAGAAACACCAGACCGTTGCATTACAATGTATCAATTGTAAAACCCACCCTAGAAGTCACAGCTGCTCATGCTGACTGCAGAGCGAAAGCTGCCCACATCGCCAGCCGCAGGGCTCCCGCCTCACCCATCACCCCCCATGATGAGGCAGTAGGCCTACCAGATACTTTATGTCTGAATACTGACCCATGCCTGATTTCAGACAATATGGTTGAGGGAGTCACTCTGGGAGTACATCAACAGAGCACGATCACGTCTGCTATCAACACTAGTAATGCTGCTGGTGCTGACACCACCTGTCTGGCTGAGTCAGCTGTCAGTCAGCCACCTGGCTCAGCTGACCGGGACTTCATACCTCCAGATGAAGCTAGTCTTGCTGGGGTGGTACACAACATGCAGCTGCGCATAACAGTACTGGAGAAGCAACAATGGTGTTTGAAACAACAACTTGAGCACCACGAGGAAAAACTTACAGAGGTTGCAAACCCACAGATTGTCAGCCATTATGAAAATGAGTGTGGTGATGATGAAAAAACTGATGATTGCAGTGGTGTTAATAGTTACAAAAATGATGAATCTGATAGTGGTGTTTACAATCACAGTGAAGATGATAAGGGCAGTGAAGACCATCTTGATAGTCAACATGATGAGTGTAATGTATTGATAGATACTGAGTGTGGAGATGACCCGGTTGTCGATAATGGTGTATGTATCACTGGTCATAATGATGAGGGAAGTGGTACATGTGATGATAGTGATGAGTGTAATAAAAGTGGAGAGGTGAGTGCGAGGGATAGTGTCACCTTCCATACATTCACAGACAAAGAGCGCCGTGACCTCTGTAAACAAAGACTCCCAAGAGGTCTCCATAGTGGAAGTGCACTTAAGAGACTCAAGGATAAGGATAATACCGATGATATTGATATTGATATTGATTATGTCTGTTTGCTATTTATTAAGTTTTTTCATTTTGCTGAGAAATTGAATTCTATCCCTGGACTTTTATAATGGAACCAAACTCGTATAAACTATCCATTTTAAGTTGGAATATTGCGTCACTTAGAAAAAGATTTTCTGACCATCATGAAGTAACCACTGAATACATTGATATTGTGTGTCTACAAGAGTGCAGAGTCCCTGAAAAATCCCAGCCCCCTAAATTGCCATTATTTGTTGCATATAACCTCAAATCTACTAATTCTTGTGTTCTATATATTAAAAAATCACTTCCCCATCAACTTCTTGCACATAAGAAAACAGAGGGGCTACAGTATCACGGTGTTAGGATTTATATTGGGAACTCTGCGATCAACATATTAAACTTGTACGCTCCTGCTGATAAGTTTAATTACTTGGAGCTCCCAACTTGTGCTCAGTCTGGAAACTCTCAGTTTGGTCATCGTAATGGTAATCAACTGTTGTCACTCTTAAACAGTCATGATAATGTTCAAATTGTAGGTGGCCTTGAACCCACACATATCTATGGAGGTGTCCTTGATCTGTGTGTCTTGGCTTCAACATTACTTTTGCCAGCTGTGAGTCTTCCATTGTAACAGTTATATCATTAGATCATTTCCCAAGGCTAACCTCACTAGATATTGGTAATACTATCCTCCCTGGTGGAATATTCAAACGGAAGCGTTTTAATGTTCCCCTTGATCAACATGACGAATTTGTTGCTCATGTGACTGACTGGAATAATTCCTATGAGTGTACCTCTGTCAAGACTTTTAACAATGACCTTGTGAGCAGTATTCAGAACTACTTAGAGCCGCCTCTGAAACCTCCTACTACTCTAAATCCAACTGATTTCCATAATAATCGTAAGTCTTATAAAAACCATACCTATTACAATGATTCTAAACTTCGGACATTGAAACGTACTGCTCGCAGACTAGGACTAGCCTATAGAAACCATCGTACCCCTGAAATGCTGAGCCTCTTCCAAACTGCCCTTGCTGCTGCCAGAGAGCGTATGACAGAGCTGCGGCAAGCAGACTGGGAACAATTTGTCAATGGTCTCAACGCTCACACCCCACTTAGCCGGGCATGGAGGGACATAAATAGAATTAGGGGCAACGGAACTAGGCAAATCGCGCACCCTCATACCTTGCATAGAGCAGCAAGTAAGTAAGTTTATTCAGGTATACACAAATACAGTTACATAGAATTATCATACATAGCAGCATATGTGTACAGAACCTAGGATAACCCAAAAAAGTCAGACAGAGTGACTTATTTCCATTGGGGATTTGGTCAGTGCTTGGGCTGCTACATCCAGCTATGACAATCTTCCCAGTGTCACACAGGCGAAATTATTGGACAAATATGATGCAAGGGAGAGCCTGATTTGTTTTATGCTCAGCAAGGAAGATGACTGTAACTTTCCTTTCACTAACTTTGAACTTGATGCAGCACTAACTAAGGGCAGTTCCACGTCGCCTGGGGAGGATGGTATTACTTACAACATACTCAGATTGCTGTGTCGAGTACCAGGTAACCCTTTACTTGAATTATATAACATGAGCTATGTCACAGGGGAGCTCCCTAAACCATAGACCAACAGCCTCATTATTCCCATTCCGAAGCCCAATCAACAAAACTTATTTCGCCCAATATCCTTTACTAGCTGCTTGTGTAAAACATTCTAAAGGATGATTCTTAATCGTCTTACGCACAGAGTTAAGCAATTCTTGTCTCCCCCGGTTGCATGGCTTCATGTATGGAAGGAGTGTGCATCATTGCATTAACACCTTTCTCACCCTGTACACTGACAGCTCATACACTGCCTTTCTTGACCTTAAATCCGCTTTTGATGTAGCCAACCGACATGTAATCATTAGTGAACTTACCAGAATGGATGTTGGAGGATGGCTTCTCCGCTGGATTAAAGGCTACCTGTCCAACAGAAAGCCGTCTATGTTGTTCCAGGGGCATAGAAGTGTAACTAAAGATTTTGAATTAGGAACCCCACAGGGAGGTGTGCTTAGTCCCACCCTATTCAATATTCTGATTAATGTCTTACTTAATGCTATGCCTAGCCAACCCCATCATTATATGATTAGTTTTGCTGATGATATAATGATTCACACCACCGGATTCTCCAACACCCAAAATATTCTTAATCATGTACTAGCCTCGTGTTAGGACCTGTGGTTAATAATCTCAGGGGATAAAACAAAGATACTCAACAGGCGTCCTCTTAGACAGAGAGGCACAGTTCGTCAGATCCAGTTGCAATGATGGATCTTCTAGAATATGTAAGCAATACAGGTATCTAGGCTTTGAGGTTCCACTATTTGGACCTTTTGTTAACGAGACTTTGCGCCAATACAAAGAAAGGCTAAAGAGCACTTAGAGTTGTGGCATTTTTTTCATCCCAGGATGGTGCTAATTGTAAAATTGTGAAAATCATGTATCTTGCTTATATTAGATCATTGGTTGATTATGCGGCGCCACTACTTGCATTTCGTGTCTGACGGAAGCTTGGAGGGCTGGAAAAACTGCAAAACGAAGAAATTTGAGGATCATCCTAGGATGCCCTCAACTGCCGAAATTTTAAATAGGGCGGAAAGAATTTAAATATTCCAAGCACTAGAGATCGTGTTACTGAAAGAAATATTTTTATTGGGGTCAATATGCTTGGGTTACCCCATTCAAACCCCTGCACAGAAGCCCTCCAAACTTTCCTCAGCACTGGTGAACACCCTTTCCAGATGGATCGAAATAACTGGAGCCGACCTCCGCATGAACCAGCTACATGATCTAATGTCAATTTTAGGCAACAGAGACATTTTCCCTGCTCCATGGGATATTACCCCATTCCAAGCTACCATTCCTCCATTTCCCCCAAAACTCTTCTTAAATCACAACCAAAGCTTCGTCTTGAACCCAAAAACATGATCCCTTAAGCTGTATTGATAACTTAGCCCAACACAGAACAACTTTCAAAAATTATTTACGTCGATGGTTCTGTTCACCAGTCTCCACTGGTTGCAGCTGGTAGTGCTGCTGTTGTCACACAGAGTGATGGCTCTCAAAAGAAATTGGAGCACGCATCAATAACTGGGCCTCTACCTTTCAAACAGAACTGTTGCCATACTCTTTGCACTCAAATGCGTCCATGTATCTAAGGTTGACACTTTAATTGTAATTGATCCTCTGTCATCCATAAAAGCTCTCAACTCATTAAGTATAAATTGTGGCATGCATGTGTCAGAAGTCAGACACAGGTATGGTAAGATTGTGGGACAGTGGAGTCCAGAGTGCACATGCTGTGGATTCCATCTCACATTGGTCTTCAGATGCATGATAGAACTGATAAAATGGCTAAGTTGTATGCTTTCAAAGAGGGAGTAGATTACAATCTTCGGTTGTCAGTTAGCAGTTTGAGAACAATAATACGAAAAGAACTTCAATTGAACTTTTTGACTTAAGACTTAGGGAGATTGACACCAGTCAGTCCATCTATCATCATTCAATCATGCAGGAGGAGCCACATGTCTATGGTGCATCCAACAAGATAAGCAGACTCTTGGATGTCACTACCGCCCGGCTCCGGCTGGGTTACAAGTATCTTTGGTAGGTTAAATCACCACCACCAGATGTAGACCAAACGAAATGTAAATTTTGCCAGATGGACTATTGTCACACCTTGCGTCATTATGTACTGGAGTGCGATCATATTAATGAATTTAGAGACAACTCACTCAGAAATGTTCAAGAAATGGCAAAGTATTTTTTTCCCATGGTATATTACAGACCATTCTGGAGAAATATCCTGACTTTGCTAGCTGTAAATAAAGCATTACCAGGTGTGTGTGGTGTGTGTGTGTGTGTGTGTGTGTGTGGTTTTGTGTGGTGTGTGTGTGTGTTGTGTGTGTGTGTGTGTGTGTGAGTGGTGTGTGTGTGTGTGTGTGTTGGTGTGTTTTGTGTGTGTGTGTGTGTGTGTGTGGGGGTGTGTGTGTGTGTGTGTGGGTGTGGGTGTGTGGGGTATGCGTGCTTGTGTGTATGCAAAATATTTGTACGCTCGTGTGCATGTGTCTGTGCGTGCGCCCTCGTGTGTATATGTGTGTGCGCGTGCGCTCGTGTGGGTGTATGACCCACTTAATATTTGTATTTATAACTCATTACAATTGTGACCAGGTGTGGACGTATCAGTGGCTCATTACTTTGTAATTTGTTCATGACTGTAACCATGTATAGGAGTGAGGCTGATTCATTACCTCTGTAACTTGCCATGATTGTCACCAGATCTACCTGGAGTTCATTACCTTTGTAACTAGTTCAACTATCATAACTTTGGGGTCCAGTCCCTGGACCTATTATGTACCTTTGTAATCTTTTTACTACCGCCCACAGGATGGGTATGGGGTGCATAATAAATATATTAAACAGTGTGTGTGTGTGTGTGTGTGTGTACTCACCTAGTTGAGGTTGCAGGGGTCGAGTCCAAGCTCCTGGCCCCGCCTCTTCACTGGTCGCTACTAGGTCACTCTCCCTGAACCATGAGCTTTATCGTACCTCTGCTTAAAGCTATGTATGGATCCTGACTCCACTACATCGCTTCCCAAACTATTCCACTTCCTGACTACTCTGTGGCTGAAGAAATACTTCCTAACATCCCTTCGATTCATCTGTGTCTTCAACTTCCAACTGTGTCCCCTTGTTACTGTGTCCAGTCTCTGGAACATCCTTTCTTTGTTCACCTTGTCAATTCCTCTCAGTATTTTTGTAAGTCGTTATCATGTCCCCCCTATCTCTCCTGTCCTCCAGTGTCGTCAGGGTTTATTTCCCTTTAAACCCCTCCCCATAGGACATTTCCTTTTTAGCTCTGGGACAGTCTTGTTGCAAACCTTTGCACTTTCTCTAGTTTCTTTACATGCTTGGCTAGGTGTGGGTTCCAAAACTTGTGCCGCATACTCCAAATTTTGGGCCTAACGTACACGGTGTTTTAGGGTCCTGAACGATTCCTTATTAAGATGTCGGAATGCTGTTCTGAGGTTTGCCAGGTGCCCATATGCTGCAGCAGTTATTTGGTTGATGTTTCGCTTCAGGAGATGTGCCTGGTGTTATACCCCCCCAAGATCTTTTTCCTTGAGTGATGTTTGTAGTCCCCTGACCCCCTAGACTGTACTCCATCTGCGGTCTTCTTTGCCCTTCCCCAATCCTCATGACTTTGCACTTGGTGGGATTGAACTCCAGGAGCCAGTTGCTGGACCAGGTCTGCAGCCTGTCCAGATCCCTTTGTATTTCTGCTTGGGGCTTCGATCGAATGAACTCTTCTCATCAACTTCACGTCATCTGCAAACAGTGACACCTCGGAGTTTATTCCTTCCGTCATGTCGTTTTACAAATAAACCCGAAACAGCACTGGTCCCAGGACGACCCCTGTGGGACCCACTGGTCACAGGTGCCCACTCTGACACCTGCCTCGTACCATTTCTTCTGCTGTCTTCCTGACAAGTATTCCCTGATCCATTGCAGTGCCTTCCCTGTTATTCCTGCTTGGTCCTCCAGTTTTTGCACTAATCCTTGTGTGGTACTGTGTCAAACGCCTTCTTGCGTCTAAGAAAATGCAATCCACCCACCCCCCCTCTCTCCTTCTCTTACTGCTGTCACCATGTCATAGAACTCCAGTAGGTTTGTGACACAGGATTTCCCGTCTCTGAAACCATGTTGTCTGCTGGTGATGAGATCATTCCTTTCTAGATGTTCCACCATTCTTCTCCTGACAATCTTTTCCATGATTTGCATGCTTACATGTCAGTGACACTGGTCTGTAGTTTAGTGCTTCATGTCTGTCTCCTTTTTTAAAGATTGGTACCACATTTGCTGTCTTCCATGCCTCAGGCAATCCCCTGTTTCGATAGATGTATTGAATATTGTTTTTTACGGGTAAAACATAGCGCCTCTGTTCCCTCTCTCAGGACCCATGGAGAGATGGTTATGGCCCCATTGCCTTTGAGGTATCTAGCTCACTCAGAAGCCTCTTCACTTCTTCCTCGGTTGTGTGTACTGTGTCCAGCACATGGTGGTGTACCCCACCTCTCCGTCTTTCTGGAGCCCCCTTCCCGTCTCCTCTGTGAAACTTCTTTGAATCTCTTGTTGTTCCTCACATACTTCACTGGGCATTTCTTGTTGTCTTCCCCCTTCCTTCCCTTAGCCTGATTACCTGGTCTTTGACGGTTGTTTTCTTCCTGATGTGGCTGTATAACAGCTTCGGGTCAGATTTGGGTTTTGCTGCTATGTCGTTTTTCATATTACGTTGGGCCTCCCTTCTTATCTGTGCCTATTCGTTTCTGGCTCTACGACTGCTCTCCTTATTTTCCTGGGTCCTTTGCCTTCTTATTTCTTCCATTCCCTAGCACACTTGGTTTTTGCCTCCTTGCATCTTTGAGTGAACATGGGCTCATCCTGGCTTTTTCATTATGCCTGTTAACCTTGGGTACAAAACCTCCCCCGCGCCTCTGCCTCCTTGCACATTGTGACTACCAATTCCATCAATCTCATTAACTGGTTTCCCTGCCAGTTCTCTGTTCCCACTGAACTCATTCAGGAAGTTCCTCATTCTGTGTAGTCCCCTTTCTGTAGTTTGGTTTCATTCGTCCGGCCTTCCTGCCTTCACCCTCCCTTGTAGCTCTTTTCCTGTGTATTCGAAGCTCCAAAACATAAGATCGCGGGCCCCTAAGGGGTCTTTCATATGTGATGTCCTCAATATCTGCACTACTCAAGGTGAATATAGGGGTCCAGTCTTGCTGGTTCTTCTCTCCTCTCTCTTTGTAGTGTCCTTTCGTGTTGGTACATGAAGTTTTCAGTACCACCTCATCATCTTAGCCCTCCAAGTATCTTGGCCCCCATGGGCTCCAAGTTCTCCCATTCGATCTCCTTGTGGTTAAATGTCGCCTTGATCAGGAGCTTTGCCCGACATGTATGGAGATTTCTGGCCACTGCAGCAGGGTGTGTGTGTGTGTGTGTGTGTGTGTGTGTGTGTGTGAGTGTTGTGTGCGTGTGTGTGTGTGTGTGTTGTGTGTGTGTGGGTGTGTGTGTGTGTGTGTGTGTGTGTGTGTGTGTTTGTGTGTTGTGTGTGTGTGTGTGTGTGAGAGAGAGACAGAGAGCATATTTAATTAAGCATTTCCTTGATTCTTCTCAGCAGAGGTTTAAAAGTGCAGGACTTGAAGCATGTGTGAATGCAGTGTTGCAGTGTTGCAGTGTTGCAGTGTTGCAGGCATCACTCGGAGTTCTTCAACATCTTACTTAAGACAACTTAATTAAATTTCTGCGCTCCACTGAGAAAGAATTACCATGTGCCCAGACAAGCGATGAAATACCCCAACCAGAACTATTTTAATTTTCTCTCTCTGTTTAGATTTTAATAAGATTTTACACTGAAGGTCATTGTAAACTTTGGTTCAGTTATCTTACTTGTGCAATGAAATACTTTATTGTTATCAAAGGTTTATTAATGAAACAATAAAAATCATATTTAGCTTATGATAAATATTTTACATGTTAAATTATCAATACGTATGAGAAGAGAGTGTTGTTGTAGGAGATGACAGTGTTGTTGTAGGAGATGACAGTGTTGTTGTAGGAGATGACAGTGTTGTTGTAGGAGATGACAGTGTTGTTGTAGGAGATGACAGTGTTGTTGTAGGAGATGACAGTGTTGTTGTAGGAGATGACAGTGTTGTTGTAGGAGATGACAGTGTTGTTGTAGGAGATGAAGTGCTGTAGTAGCAGTGACCAGTGCCGGTTGTAGGAGAGACAGTGCTGTTGTGTAGGAGATGCCAGTGCTGTTGTAGGAGTGAACAGTGCTGTTGTAGAGATGACATTTGTTGGTGTAGGAGATGGGACAGTGCTGTTCTGTAGGAGTTGGACAGTGTGTTGTAGGAGATGACAGTGCTTGTTGTAATTGGTAGGAGATGGACAGTGTTGTTGTAGGAGATGACTCAGTGCGGTTGTAGGAGATGAAGTGCTGTTGTAGGAGGTGACAGTGTTTTTGTAGGAGATGACAGTGCTGTTGTAGGAGATGACAGTGCTGTTGTAGGAGATGACAGTGTTGTTGTAGGAGCTGGACAGTGCTGTTGTAGGGATGACAGTGCTTGTTGTAGAGATGACAGTGTATGTTGTGGAGATGACAGTGCTGTTGTAGGAGATGACTGTGCTGTTGTAGGAGATGACGGTTGCTGTTGTAGGAGATGACAGACTGCTGTTGTAGGAGATGACAGTTGGCTGTTGTAGGAGATGGGACAGTGCTGTTGTAATGTAGTGTGTTTGTTAGGAGATGACAGTGTTGTTGTAGGAGATGACGTGCTGTTGTAGGAGATGACAGGGCGGTTTTAGGAGATGCAGTGTTGTTGTAGGAGAAGACAGCGCTGTTGTAGTTGATTAGTGCTGTTGTAGGAGATGACATAGATGTTGTAGGAGATGCAGTGCTGTTGTAGGAGATTACAGAGCTGTTGTAGGAGATGACAGTGGCTGTTGTAGGAGATGAGATGACAGTGTTGTTTGTAGGAGATGACAGTGTTGTTGGTAGGAGATGACAGTGCTGTTGTAGGATGACAGTGTGTTGTATTAGTGACAGTGCTGTTGTAGAGATGACAGTGCTGTTGTAGGGATAACAGTGCTGTTGTATTAGATGACAGTGTTGTTGTAGGAGATGCAGTGCTATTGTAGGAGATGACGTGGTGTTGTCGGAGATGACAGTGTTGTTGTAGGAGATGTCAGTGCTGTTGTAGGAGGATGGACAGGTTGTTGTAGGAGATGACAGTGCTGTTGTAGGGAGATGCAGTGTTGTGTGTAGGAGATTGACAGTGTTGTTGTAGGGAGATGACAGTGTGGTTGTTAGAGATGACCTGTGTTGTTGGTAGGAGTTGACTGAGTTGTTTTAGGAGTGACTATGCTGTTGTAGGAGATGGACAGTTGTGTTGTAGGGAGATGGACTGTGTTTTGTAGGAGATGACAGAAACTGTGTTGGTAGGAGATGACAGTGTTGTTGTAGGAGATGCAGTGTGCTGTTGTAGGAGATGACAGTGTTGTTGTAGGAGATGACAGTGACTGTTGTAGGAGATTGACCAGTGTTGTTGTAGGAGATTGACTGTGGCGGTTGTAGGAGGATGACAGTGTTGTTGTAGGAGATGACAGTGCTGTTGTAGGAGATGACAGTGTTGTTGTAGGAGATGACAGTGCTGTTGTAGGAGATGACAGTGTTGTTGTAGGAGATGACAGTGCTGTTGTAGGAGATGACAGTGTTGTTGTAGGAGATGACAGTGTTGTTGTAGGAGATGACAGTGCTGTTGTAGGAGATGACAGTGCTGTTGTAGGAGATGACAGTGTTGTTGTAGGAGATGACAGTGCTGTTGTAGGAGATGACAGTGTTGTTGTAGGAGGTGACAGGGCTGCTGTAGGAGATGACAATGTTGTTGTAGGAGATGACACTGCTGTTGTAGGAGATGACAGTGTTGTTGTAGGAGATGACAGTGCTGTTGTATAAGGCGACAGTGTTGTTGTATAAGGTGACAGTGCTGTTGTAGGAGATGACAGTGTTGTTGTATAAGGCGACAGTGTTGCTGTATAAGGCGAGAGTGTTGTTGTAGGAGGTGACAGTGTTGTTGTATAAGGCGACAGTGTTGTTGTATAAGGCGACAGTGTTGTTGTAGGAGATGACAGTGTTGTTGTAGGAGGTGACAGTGTTGTTGTATAAGGTGAGAGTGTTGTTGTAGGAGGTGACAGTGTTGTTGTATAAGGCGACAGTGTTGTTGTAGGAGATGACAGTGTTGTTGTATAAGGCGACAGTGTTGTTGTAGATGACACTGTTGTTGTATAAGGCGACAGTGTTGTTGTATAAGGTGAGAGTGTTGTTGTAGGAGATGACAGTGTTGTTGTATAAGGTGACAGTGCTGTTGTAGGAGATGACAGTGTTGTTGTATAAGGTGACAGTGTTGTTGTAGGAGGTGACAGTGTTGTTGTATAAGGCGACAGTGTTGTTGTAGGAGATGACAGCATTGCTGTAGGAGGTGAGAGTGTTGTTGTAAAAGGTGACAGTGTTGTTGTAGAGTTTGACCAGTATTGTTGTAGGAGGTGCGTGAGTGTTGTCTGTAGGAGGTGAAGTGGTTTTTGTAGGAGGTGGACAGTGTTTTTGAAGGAGAGGACAGTCTTGTTGTAGGAGGTGACAGTGTTGTTGTAGGAGGTGACAGTGTTGTTGTAGGAGGTGACAGTGTTGTTGTATAAGGCGACAGTGTTGTTGTAGGAGATGACAGTATTGCTGTAGGAGGTGAGAGTGTTGTTGAATAAGGCGACAGTGTTGTTGTAGGAGTTGACAGTATTGTCGTAGGAGGTGAGAGTGTTGTTGTAAGAGGGTTGACAGTGTGTGTAGGTGGTGGACATGTTTTTGAAGGAGAGGACAGGGTTGTTGTAGGAGGTGACAGTGTTGTTGTAAGAGATGACAGTGTTGTTGTTGTTGTATGAGGTGACAGTGTTGTTGTATGAGGTGACAGTTCTGTTGGAGGAGGTGACAAAGTTGTTGTATGCGGTCACAGTGTTGCTGCATGAGGCGGCAGTGTTATTGTATGAGGTGACAGTGTTGTTGTATAAGGTGACAGTGTTGTTGTAGGAAGGTGACAGTATTGTTGTAGGAGGTGACAGTGTTGTTGTAGGAGGTGACAGTATTGTTGTAGGAGGTAACAGTGTTCTTGTATGAGGTGACAGTGCTGTTGTAGGAGGTGACAGTATTGTTGTAGGAGGTGACAGTATTGTTGTAGGAGGTGACAGTGTTGTTGTAGGAGGTAACAGTGTTCTTGTATGAGGTGACAGTGCTGTTGTAGGACGTGACAGTGCTGCTGTAGGAGGTGACAGAGTTGTTGCATGAGGTGGCAGTGTTGTTGTATGAGGTGACAGTGTTGTTTTAGGAGGTGACACCGTTGTTGTAGGAGGTAACAGTGTTGCTGTAGGAGGTGACAGTGTTGTTCTAGGAGGTGACAGTGTTGTTGTTGTATGAGGTGACAGTGTTCTTGTATGAGGTGACAGGGCTGTTGTAGGAGGTGAGAGTGTTGTTGTATGAGGTGACAATGTTGTTGTATGAGGTGTCAGTGTTGTTGTATGAGGTGACAGTGTTGTTGTAGGAGGTGACAGTGTTGTTGTATGAGGTGACAGTGTTGTTCTATGAGGTGACAGTGTTGTTGTATGAGGTGACAATGTTCTTGAATGAGGTGACAGCGTTGTTGAATGAGGTGACAGTGTTGTTGAATGAGGTGACACTGTTGTTGTATGAAGTGACAGTGTTGTTGTATGAGGTGACAGTGTTCTTGTATGAGGTGACAGTGTTGTTGTATGAGGTGTCAGTGTTGTTGTATGAGGTGACAGTGTTGTTGTATGAGGAGACAGAATTGTTGTATGAGGTGACAGAATTGTTGTATGAGGAGACAGTGTTGTTGTATGAGGTGACAGTGTTGTTGTATGAGCTGACAATATTTTTGTGTGAGGAGACAGTGTTGTTGTATGAGGTGACAGTATTTTTGTGTGAGGAGACAGTGTTGTTGTATGAGGTGACAGTGTTGTTGTATGAGGTGACAGTATTTTTGTGTGAGGAGACAGTGTTGTTGTATGAGGAGACAGTATTGTTGTATGAGGTGACAGTGTTGTTGTATGAGGTGACAGTATTGTTGTATGAGGTGACAGTGTTGTTGTATGAGGTGACAGTGTTGTTGTATGAGGTGACAGTGTTGTTGTATGAGCTGTCAGTATTGTTGTATGAGATGGCATTGTTGTTGTATGAGGTGACAGTGTTGTTGTATGAGATGACAGCATTGTTGTATGAGGTGACAGTAGTGTTGTATGAGGAGACAGTGTTTTTCTATGAGGCGGTAGTGTTGTTGTATGAGGTGACAGTGTTGCATAAGGTGGCAGTGTTGTTGTATGAGGAGACAGTGTTGTTGTATGAGGTGACAGTGTTGTTGCATGAGGTGACAGTGTTGTTGTATGAGGTGACAGTGTTGTTGTATGAGGTGACAATGTTGTTGTATGAGGTGAGGGTGTTGTTGTACGAGGTGACAGTGTAGTTGTATGAGGTGACAGTATTGTTGTATGAGGTGACAGTATTGTTGAATGAGGTGACAGTGTTGTTGTATGAGGTGACAGTGTTGTTGCATGAGGTGAGAGTGTTGTTGTATGAGGTGACAGTGTTGTTGTATAAAGTGAGAGTGTTGTTGTATGAGGTGACAGTGTTCTTGTATGAGGTGAGAGCGTTGTTGTATGAGGTGACAGTGTTGTTGTATGAGGTGACAGTGTTGTTGTATGAGGTGAACCTATTGTTGTTGGAGGTTGACTAGTATGATTTGTATGAGGAGACAGGTGTTGTTGTATGAGGTGACAGTGTTTTTCTATGAGGTGGTAGTGTTGTTGTATGAGGTGACAGTGTTGCATAAGGTGGCAGTGTTGTTGTATGAGGAGACAGTGTTGTTGTATGAGGTGACAGTGTTGTTGCATGAGGTGACAGTGTTGTTGTATGAGGTGACAGTGTTGTTGCATGAGGTGACAGTGTTGTTGTATGAGGTGACAGTGTTGTTCTATGAGGTGACAGTCTTGTTGTACGAGATGACAGTGTTGTTGTATGAGGTGACAGTGGAGTTGTATGAAGTGACAGTCTTGTTGTATGCGGTGACAGTATTGTTGTATGAGGTGACAGTGTTGTTGTATGAGGTGACAGTGTTGTTGTATGAGGTGACAATGTTGTTGTATGAGGTGGCAGTGTTGTTGTACAGGTAATAGTGTTGTTGTATGAGGTGGCGGTGTTGTTGTATGAGTCGACAGTGTTGTTGTATGAGGTGATAGTGTTGTGGCATGAGGTGACAGTATTGTGTATTGCGGTGAGTGTTGTTTTATGAGGGCGGCGTGTTGTTCTATGAGGTGGAATTGTTGTTTGAGGGTGACAGTGTTGTTGTTATGAGGTGACAAAGTTGTTGTATGTGGTGCAGCAGTGTTGTTCTATGAGGTGACAGTGCTGTTGTATGAGGTGATAGTATTGTTGTATGAGGAAACAGTGTCGTTGTATGAGGTGACAGTGTTGTTGTATGAGGTGACAGTATTGTTGTATGAGGTGACAGTGTTGTTGTATGAGGTGGCAGTGTTGTTGTATGAGGTGACAGTATTGTTGTATGAGGTGAGAGTGTTGCTTTATGAGGTGGCAGTGTTGTTGTATGAGGTGATAGTATTGTTGTATGAGGAAACAGTGTTGTTGTATGAGGAGGCAGCGTTGTTGTACGAGGTGATAGTATTGTTGTATGAGGAAACAGTGTTGTTGTATGAGGTGGCAGTGCTGTTGTATGAGGTGATAGTATTGTTGTACGAGGAAACAGTGTTGTTGTATGAGGTGGCAGTGCTGTTGTATGAGGTGATAGTATTGTTGTATGAGGAAACAGTGTTGTTGTATGAGGTGGCAGTGCTGTTGTATGAGGTGATAGTATTGTTGTATGAGGTAACAGTGCTGTTGTATGAAGTGATTGTATTGTTGTATGAGGAAACAGTGTTGTTGTATGAGGTGGCAGTGTTGTTGTATGAGGTGACAGTATTGTTGTATGAGGTGACAGTGTTGTTGTATGAGGTGACAGTGTTGTTGTATGAGGTGACGGTATTGTTGTATTAGGTGACAGTATTGTTGTATGAGGTGGCAGTGTTGTTTTATGAGGTGACAATATTGTTCTAAGAGGTGACGGTGTTGTTGTATGAGCTGACAGTGCTGTTGGATGAGGTGACAGTGTTCTTGTATGAGGTGACAGGGTTGTTGTATGAGATGACGGTATTGTTGTATGAGGTGACAGTATTGTTGTAAGAGGTGACAGTATTGTTGTATGAGGTGGCAGTGTTGTTGTATGAGGTGACAATGTTGTTGTATGTGGTGGCAGTGTTGTTGTATGAGGTGACAGTGTTGTATAAGGTGCCAGTGTTGTTCCATGAGGCGGTAGTCTTGTTATATGAAGTGACAGTGTTGTTGTATGAGGTGACGGTATTGTTGTATGAGGAGGTGGACCCCCCCCCCCCCCCCCCCCCCCCCCCCCCCCCCCTTTTTATCCAGTGTTGTTGCATGAGGTGCAGTGTTGTTGAATGAGTGGCAGTTGTATTAGTACGGGTGGCAGTTTTGTTGTAGGAAGTGACAGTGTTTTGTATGAGGTTGACGTATTGTTGTTTGAGGTGACGGTATTGTTGTACGAGGTGACGTGGTTGTATGAGATGATAGTGTTGTTGTTGAGGGGGCCAGTGTTGTTGTATAAAGTGACCCAATGCTGTTGGTATAGGTGACAGGTGTTGTTTGTATGAGGTGACTGTGTTGTTGTTTGAGTGGCAGTGTTGTCTGTATTAGGGACCAGTGATGTTGTATGAGGTGACAGTGTTGTAATAGGTGCCAGTGTTGTTGCTATGAGGCGGTATATGAGTCTTGTTGTATGAGGTGACAGTTGTTGTTGTATGAGGTTGACATGTGATTTTGTATGAGGTGGCAGTGTTCTTGTATGAGGTGACAGTGTTGTTGTATGAGGTGACAATGTTGTTGTATGAAGTGACAGTGTTGTTGTATAAGGGACAGTGTTGTTGTATGAGGTGATAGTGTTGTTGTATGAGCTGTCAGTATTGTTGTATGAGGTGACAGTGTTGTTGTATGAGGTGACAGTGTTGTTGTATGAGGAGTCAGTGTTGTTGTATGAGGTGACAATGTTGTTGCATGAGGTGTCAGTGTTGTTGTATGAGGTGACAGTGTTGTTGTATGAGGTGACAGTACTGTTGTATGAGGTGATAGTATTGTTGTATAAGGTGACAATGTTGTTGTATGAGGTGACAGTACTGTTGTATGAGGTGATAGTATTGTTGTATGAGGTGACAGTGTCGTTGTATGTGGTGGCAGTGTTGTTGTATGAGGAGACAGTGTTGTTGTATGACCAGGAGTTTACCTGGAGAGAGTTCCGGGGGTCAACGCCCCCGCGGCCCGGTCTGTGACCAGGCCTCATGGTGGGTCAGAGCCTGATCAACCAGGTCTACTTTTGGCTGCAAGCAATCCAACGTACGAGCCACAGCCCGGCTGGTCAGGTACCGATTTTAGGTGCTTGTCCAGTGCCAGCTTGAAGACTGTCAGAGGTCTATTGTAATCCCCCTTATGTATGT
>NC_069464.1:241881-290461 GCF_026875155.1 Cherax quadricarinatus
AAGGGCTTAAAAAAGAGCTCAAAGTAGGGGAAAATGTTAAATTTTTGTGAGTTAAAGAGCAAATAAATGCCTCACAAGTCTAATACACCCCAACTGGGGGGTCTAATATACATTCCCCAAATGTGCTGATATTATTTAATACAATTATTACAATAGGGCATGACATAAATCTTCTATTTTTTGGTTTGAATAAAAATTCATTATGTGAATTAAAAATCAAAATGGGATTCATTTGTAAGCCTGAAAATGTAACTAATGAACAAAGGAAATGTTAGTTTAGTGCCAGGAATGCCTGCATCGTTTATTCTGGACCCCATTTTGAAACTGAAATATTTTGAACTTTGCACTAAACTGGCCAAATTACCAATTTCCGATCACTTTATTTTGTAGTTGAAACAGTTGAGTTGGCGAATTCTTGTGCTTAATCGATAGAATAGAAGTAATACTAGTGAAATAGCTAAGAATTTGGTCGACTGGAATAAGGTAATTAGCCTAAAATGGGAGTCAAAGTCGGCAAAATCGCCGATGCGTAAATAGCGCTGACACATCAAAATCCGCCAGAGCATAATTTCGTAAATTTTCCATCAAATTTTGTACTTTTTGTTTTATTATCTTCAGAAAGAGATTCTCTACCATTTCATAAGAAAAATAACAAAATTATTTTTGAAAATTCTTGGACACTGGTGCACGCTTGGAAATTTGGCCTCGGGACCGCGAAAGGGTTAAAAATATGTAGTCCAAAATAAATAATGTAGACATTCCTGGCACTAAAATATTTCCTCTGTTCATTAGTCATGTCCTCAGGCCTCTCCTATATTACACTTGCCAAAATCATCTTTATTTCAGTAGCATGTCTTTCATTCTATGAAGTGATACCAAGAAACAGCCAATAAAACCATAAAAACCATCCAAGAAAACACTCAAAGTCACTATCATGGTCACAGTTTTGTTTTTTCCATCATGCATCACATGGGGCAGGTTTTTTTGTTTTACTATGCACACTCACCACACAGATCCATTTTCTTATATCTAGGACAAAATTTACTGCTCACAGCTTATCCGAATAAGTTGAGCTCATGACGTAGAAATATTTCAGGGACCCTGGTCTCAATGACATAGTTCTACATGATGGAGCTTCATGCCATAGACATCTCCACCATCCCCAGACTCTTGAATGACTAAGATGTGGGAAGATAATGACTCTTCTATGCTTCATACTTTAGCCTTATCAGTACCTCGGAAACTAAGGACAGCATCAGGAGGAAGGGTAATCCTACAAAAAAAGTACTAGGTTGGGTGAATAACCCATACATATTTCAGTATTTTATTTTTTTTTTTTGAGCAGTTCAAGAAGAAACTTCTCTTACACTACAGTGGAACCTCGGTTTTCATGATTAATTCGTTCCAGAAAGTCTGATGAAAACCAAATTGTATGAAAACTGAAGCAATATTTCCCATGAGAAATAATGTAAAGCCAATTAATCCATTCCAGACATCCAAAAATATTAACAAAGAATACATTTTATAAAGAATAACTATAGTTGTACATACAGAAACAATGAGAAATAAATATAAATGCCTAATGAAATGGATAAATGAACATTTAACATCACTTTTGCCTTTATTGAAGACTCTTGTTGGTGTATGGAAGATGGCGAGGAAAGGGGAGGGAGAAGGAGAGGTTAGTGTTTGGAAGGGGAATCCCCCTCCATAAGGACTTCAGGTATCAAGGCCCTATCCAGGGTTACTTCCCTTCTTTGTCTTTTACTGGCACTAGAACAAGCTTGAGAGTCACTGGACCCCTGTTGCATGAAAAATCTGTCCAAAGAGGTCTGTTTCTGGCATCTCTTTAAGATTTGCCTAAAATGGGACAAGGCATTGTCATTGAACATTGATGTGGACTTCCCATACATCCTGGCGAGATTGGCAGATGCGTGTACGCCACTTTCGTACTTTGCTACGAGTTCTTTCTTGAATTCTATCATGTTTCTCTCCTTTATGAAAGGGCTGGCACTCAGAACTTTCTTTGGCCCCATGGTGGCTTATTTAGCAGTCGCACTCAATAAACAAGCACAAAAAACAATGGATTATTATGAAATGTTTTGGATGAACACGTGGGATAATGCTCACTCAATGACAAACAAAGCCAGACTGAGTCAGAACGCATGGGATGCTTTGTGTGGGCGCGAGCAGGTGAATGCATTTGGTACGGCAGACCACTGTCAATTCTACAAAAACCGAGTGGATGTACGAAAACTGGGACAAAATTTCAATGATAAAAGTCATCAAAACCCGAATCCTACGAAAACCAGGACATATGAAAATCGACCGAATCCTACGAAAACCAGGACATATGAAAATCGAGACTCCAATGTATTCTTTTTTTTTTTTCTCGTTAGGCCTTTTCCTGTTTCAGAAAAAATCAACTGATACCCTTTTCACATACTTTGCAGAATGTCTCATATGC
The DNA here is from genome assembly GCF_026875155.1 of Cherax quadricarinatus. NCBI lineage: Eukaryota > Metazoa > Arthropoda > Malacostraca > Decapoda > Parastacidae > Cherax > Cherax quadricarinatus. The sequence continues at coordinate 244,349 of NC_069464.1, forward strand.
CATGTTTGTATGTATCCTTGGCAGGCTTTTATTCCAGCTCATTTACTTGTAACATTGTTTTATATATACTGGCATGTACACATGTGTCTTTTACTGTATACAACAGAAGTTTTCCTGGCTGATGCTGAATAAAGCAAACCCTATTACATGTTTTTTTTTTTTTTCAACAAGTCAGCCATCTCCCATCGAGGCAGGGTGACCCAAAGAGAAAGAAAATCCCCAAAAAGAAAATACTTTCATCATCATTCAACAGTTTCACCTCACTCACACATAATCACTGTTTTTGCCGAGGTGCTCAGAACACAACAGTTTAGAAGCATATACGTATAAAGATACACAACATATCCCTCCAAACTGCTAATACCCTGAACCCATTTCCAGTAATTACCATTTCCAGGACTCAAGTCCGGCTATATAAAAATAACCGGTTTCCCTGAATCCATTCACTAAATATTACCCTGCTCACACTCCAACAGATTGTCAGGTCCCAAGTACCATTCGTCTCCATTCACTCCTATCGAACACGCTCATGCACGCCTGCTGGAAGTCCAAGCCCCTCGCCCACAAAACCTCCCTTACCCCTTCCTTCCAACCTTTTCGAGGACGACCCCTACCCCGCCTTCTTTCTCCTACAGATTTAAATGCTCTCCATGTCATTTTACTTTGATCTATTCTCTCTAAATGACCAAACCACCTCAACAAACCCTCTTCAGCCCTCTGACTAATACTTTTATTAACTCCACACCTTCTCCTAATTTCCACACTCCGAATTTTCTGCATAATATTTACACCACACATTGCCCTTAGACAGGATATCTCCACTGCGTCCAACCGCCTCCTCGCTGCTGCATTCACAACCCAAGCTTCAACTTTCTACCTTTACACACACCCAAACTCATCCACTAACCATCACAATTTTTCTTTAGAATCTCCCATAAGCACAGTATCATCAGCAAAAAGTAACTGTGTCAATTCCCATTCTGTATTTGATTCCCCTCTCCTGAACACCCTAGCATTTACTTCTTTTACAACCCCATCTATAAATATATTAAACAACCATGGTGACATTACACATCCCTGTCTAAGACCTACTTTTACTGGGAAGTATTCTCCCTCTCTTCTACACACCCTAACCTGAGCCTCACTATCCCCATAAAAGCTCTTTACAGCATTTAGTAACTTACCACCTATTCCATATACTTGCAACATCTGCCACATTGCTCCCCTATCCACTCTATCATATGCCTTTTCTAAATCCATAAATGCAATAAAAACTTCCCTACCTTTATCTAAATACTGCTCACATATATGCTTCAATGTAAACACTTGATCTACACATCCCCTACCCACTCTGAAACCTCCATGCTCATCCACAATCCTACATTCTGTCTTACCTCTAATTCTTTCAATAATAACCCTACCGTACACTTTTCCTGGTATACTCAGTAAACTTATTCCTCTATAATTTTTACAATCTCTTTTGTCCCCCTTCCCTTTATATAAAGGGACTATACATGCTCTCCGCCAATCCCTAGGTACCTTCCCCTCTTTCATACATTTATTAAACAAAAGTATCAACCACTCCAACACTACATTCCCCCCTGCTTTTAACATTTTTGTCATGATCCCATCAAATTCAAATTCAAAGTTTATTCTCTATAAAGATTACAATGTTGAATTTACAGAATTTGGTTGTTGTGTGGTTTACATGTAGTTAAATAATGATTACAGAGTGTACCACTAGAACACCTAGCATGGCTAGGCATTTCGGGCAGACTTAGTTTAATTCTTTATTTTAAAATATTACAAATTATGAGGTAAGTTGGTATTATGGCTAAGTGACTAAATACTAGTTTGTGAGTTTAGCAATGTGAATGCTTTTGTTTTGGTACAGTGCATAGTTTCAGTATTGGAGTATCATAGGATTCATTATTTTAAGATTGAGATTAATATTTCTGTTTATGGTCAAATGGGTGAGTGAGTGTAAGTGTGAACCACCAGGTGGTATTCGTGTAGTTAGTTGATGGGGTTTATCAGGGAGATAAGATGTTTTTCTAATGGTAGTTTTGAAGGTGATGAATGTGTCTGCAGTTCTAGAGTTCTCAGGTAGGGTGTTCCAGATTTTAGGGCCTTTGACATACATTGAATTTTTGTAAAGGTTTAGTCGGACATGGGGAATGTCGTAGAGATGTTTGTGTCTGGTGTTTATGCCTGTGGGTTCTGTCACAACTATCAAGAAAGCATTTTAGGTCAAGGTTGATATTGGAGTTTAAGGTCCTGTAGATGTAGATTGCACAGTAGTAAGTGTGGATGTACTGAACAGGGAGTAAGTTTAGATCTATGAAGAGTGGGGGGGTGTGTTGCCAGGGATGGGATTTAGTGATTATTCTTACTGCAGGTTTTTGTTGGGTTATTATTGGCTTTAGGTGTGTTGCTGCAGTTGATCCCCAAGCACAAATAGCATAGGTGAGGCATGGATAAATAAGTGAGTGGTATAGCGTGAGAAGGGCATTTTGCGGCACATAGTATCGTATCTTGGAGAGGATCCCAACTGTTTTGGATACTTTTTTGGTTATGTGTTGGATATGGGTGCTGAAATTCAGGTTGTTGCCAAGGTATAGGCCTAGGAATTTGCCCTCATTATGTCTGGTAATTAGAGTGTTGTCGATCTTAATGTTAATTTGTGCATCTCCTGCTCTGCTACCAAACATAATATAGTAGGTTTTGTCAGTGTTAAGCGTAAGTTTATTGGCTGTCATCCAAGTTGATATTTTGATCAGCTCCTCGTTAACAATGGTGTTGAGGGTGGCAAGATTAGGGTGAGAGATGACATAAGTCGTGTCGTCAGCAAAGAGAAGGGGTTTCAGGTGTTGGGATACGTTTGGAAGATCATTGATGTACATGAGGAAGAGTATGGGACCAAGGACACTTCTCTGCAGAACTCCAGTATCAAGTGGCCGTGTTGTTGATGCTGTGTCTTTAATGGTAACATACTGATACCTATTAGTAAGGTAAGATTTGAAATAAGCAAGCGCATGGCCTCTTATACCGTAAATGGTCAAGTTTGTGGAGTAGGATGTCGTGGTCTACTGTGTCAAAAGCTTTTCTTAGGTCAATAAAAATTCCTAGTGGATATTCCTTATTTTCCAATGCTGTGTAAAGCAGATCTAGCATTTTTATGATTGCATCATCAGTGCTTTTATTTTTCCTAAATCCAAATTGGCAGGGTTGAGTATGTTTTGTGCTGTTATAAATGATATAGTCTCCTGTGCACGAGTTTCTCAAAGATTTTGGATAGCAATGGTAAGTTTGATATTGGCCTATAGTTGTTTAAGTCTGTAGGGTCACCACCTTTATGTATTGGTGTAACCCTTGCCATCTTGAGTAGTTTCGGGAAGGTGCTAGTTTCTAGTGACTTGTTAAAAAGTAATGATAATAGCATGCGAAAGGATATGGGCCGCTCGCTTGTACAGTAATGGTGGGGACATTAGACAGATTCCCTGAGTTGTTTTTAGTGAATTTATAATCTCGGGACTTCGAGGGCTCAGTTGGTGCAAGATAGAAGGAATTTGGGAAATTCCATCTAGGTAGTCCCGGCATGGCATTAGTATGCGGATTTTATTGGCGGAGATTAGATCCTATTGGCGAGAAGAAGTCGTTTATCTTGTTAGCTGTGTCAGTGGGATGTAGTGGTGTTTTCATTAGGTTTAGTTAGGACAATATTCTTGGTTTTTTGAGTTTGTGGGTCCCTGAATCTGAGAGAGTGTTTTCCAGGTCTTTTTTATATCTCCTCTAGCGTCTGTGAATCTACTGGAGTAGTATAGTTGCTTGGCTTTCTTTATTACTTTGGTGAGAACTGATGAATAGTGTTTAAGAATATCTTTGTGTATTAAGCCCTGTCTATATTGCTTTTCATATCGGTGTTTCTTGTCAATGGATTTCAGAATGGTGCTGGTTAGCCATCGGACCAGCCGTTTGTGATCTGTTGGGTTTTATAGGGACAAATGTTTGTTGTATAGTCTAAGTAATTTGTTTAAGGAAAAATGTCTGTCCAGTCATCAATACCAGGGCCTTGGAGAATTCTGTAGGCCAGTCACAATCTTAGGTCAGTTGGTGAACTTCCTTAATTGAGGCCTCGACACGGGATGTCTAAATGAGACTTTATTGTATTCAAGCGGTGGTTTATTATGTTTGAGGAGGAAGGTGGTTGTGGTTGTTAGTCTATCTGGATTTATCCTGATTTAAGGGGGGGAGCTAGTATATTGGTCCTATGTGGTCTTATTTATGGGCTTGCACTAGTCTCAGTGAGCCTGTTTGGTGTTTAGTTATTGTTGGTATGAGAAGTGTGTTGGTTTTATTGTTGATGAAATCAGTTACAGGCTGATCATTAGTAGCCAAGGTTCATGTTGAAGTCTCAGCTAGAGAGGTGGTGCTTATTCATTTGTCTTTTTGTTTTTAGTGACAAATTTTCCATTTGAAATTTGGATGTTTTGTTTTGAGGTAGGGAAAATGGCACCGATTGTTATAGGTTTTTTAAAAGGTTTTTTTACAGTAAAATTAGAAAAAAATTGTATTCCCCATATTATCATTTAAAAAAAGTGGTGCTAATACAAGAAAAATTGGGTTTTTAAAAGTAATAGATTCCCAATACCACCCCCAATTTGGGTTTTGGTCTGCAGTGGTAAAATTGCTGGTATCCTGGTAAGGGTAGAATTAATTTTTGTGTCCTGTTTTAAGCCAGGTCTCTTTAAAATAATGCAGGAGGAAGGGGTTTGTCTTTAGTGATTCAAGGATTCCCAAAGGAGGTATCATAGTGTTAAATTTAAAGGCCCTGTGTTGTAGTTAAGTACTGATGGGCTTTTAAGCATTGTTTAGGATAGTGCTGGCTTTGGTGCTGTTTTAAAAAAAGGCAGTTACTTTCCAATGGTTTTTGTTTTGGGGTGTCAATTATGGGGGTTTAGATCGGGGTTTCAACTTTGATCAATCATCTTCAAAGGTTTAAAAATTAGGGTTATTTATATCCTGATTTTATTTTGTTGAGTTTTTGTACTGATATCGAAAGTGGTGGGAATTTTGGATAAGTATATAGCAAAGAGTTTTTTTGGTTTCATGTGGGATTTAAAGTCACTTTTACACAAAATGAATTTGGGATGTTGTCTATGGTTGTGCTGGAATGAACAAAAAAGTACAACTAGGTAAAAAATTTGTAATATAAAAATAAAATTTTTAAAAATTTAAAAACAAGACTCTCACTTGTAATTGCCTAAGGCTAATTAATGACTTTTGGGAGTCTATTTTTAGCTAAAATGAGCTATAGTACAACTAGATTTAATCTAAAATAAAAAAATAAAAATTTAAAAAAATAGCCCCCAGTCTCTAAATAGTAATTGCAATAGGTCTAATTTAATAAATTTTTGGCATTAAATTTAGTAAAAAGGGACTCTAAATTGTAATTCCCACTAAGGTTTTTAAATAATTTTTTTAAAGAATTTAGAGTATAACTAGTTTTAAAAATTGAAAAAATTTAAAATATACAAGTTAAGGTAGAAAAAGGGAAAAAAAAAAAAAAAGTAAAAAAAAAAAAAGAAATATGAGGTATTGGTATACGTTGAAAAAGGGTTTTTAAAAGGGGTTTAAAAAAGGGGGGCCTTGAGCAAAAAATATAATTAAAAATATACACTAATTGCACAACAATTGGGTCATTAAATATAAAAACCCAACCCTTAGAGTGGGAAATTTAAAATTTTTAAAAATTTAATAAAAAAAATAAAAAATTGAAATGGGTAATTGAATTTTGGCACTAGAGTCTGGTATAGGTTTTTGAAAAGGGATCAAGAGTATAACAAAGTTTTTAAATTTGGGGACAAAAAAAAATTCACAATTAAAGCCCAAAAGAATAATAGTAAAAAATAAAAATTGGTAATGTTTTGGTTATAATATGAAGTAAGATGGTAAAACAGGACACAATACAAAGGAAAATTTAAAAAAGGTTGGATTTTGAATTCCCAAACTTGAAATTTGGCAACAAAATGTTAGGGGGAATTTAAAAAATGTTTAATGTAAAAAAGTAAAATTGACGGGTTTGTAAATATTTTTTTTAATAAAATTTTAGTAAGAAATAATGATTACAAAAAAGTGAAAAAGTAATGTTTATTTCAAATTTAAAAATTTCATGGTATTATAATAGAGGTTTTAAAGGCAGTACAAGGGAATTTAAAAATTAAACCCAAAAATAGAAATGTGGGGATTTAAAAAAGGTAAAGGTTTAAATTTGACAAGTAATGGTTATTAAATGTCAAAAATGTTAAAAGTAAATTGAAATTAAAAAAAAAATATAAATTAAATTAAATTTTGTAAGAAAACCAAAATTTATGTATTTTTAAAAAAAAAAGGGTAAATAATATGGACAGAGAAAGTAAAACATTCACAAATTTTTTAAAAACAAACCCAAAAGTAAATAAAAAAAAATAAATAAGGTATTTATTGGGTTACTTTGGGAAAATACAAAATGAGGTAGTTTATTATTTAATTTCTTTGATATTGTACAATGAAATTTGAAAAAATAAAGGGAGGGAAACAACACTACACACGTAGGCTTTTAAATTGGACACTGGCTTTGTTTTCTCGAAATTTTGTATCCCCAGAAATCGGGGATAGATTAAATTTTCGTTCGTGATTGTTGTACAGGTTTACCCCACATTTGTTTTCCCAACAAGAATTTTCCCACCCGTGTGGGAAGGATTGGTTTTATTTTTGTCGTTATTCTCCCGTTAAGTTTTCTGCTCTATACAGGAGGGTTTTGACGTTTTTTTTGGGAAAGGACACCGTTTATGTATACCTCTTTTCTTTACTTTAATTTGATGCAATAATTAAGTCTTTTTTCCTGTTCCCTGTGAGTGGAATTTTAAGCATAACACTTTTTTTAAACCCTGGGAACCTAAATAACCTGGGTTTTTTTAATTTTAGGGGCTCTGGTACAAAAACCCCTTGTTTTTGGGCCTTTATGAAACTGCAGAGTAATTTTTTTTTACTGTTTGGGTTTTGGGTTCATATCCCCTGGGGGGAAAAAATGGAACCGTTTTAAATATTACTGCGTCCGATAGTTTATCTTTCATTTTTTTCTTCTTGGAGAGCAAAGTAGTCACTGAACCTTTGGGTTTTTTTAAGTTGTTCCCTTTCCCTTCATTTTTCTGCTTTTTCAAAATTTTTATTAAGAGAAAATTTTTTTTTTGGGTTGGCTTTTCTATGACTGTTTGGATGGTCTTGTCACAGTTTGTCCCTTCCCTGGTTTGATAACCTTTTTTTTCAAGGGGGGGGGGGGGGCTGAGGAAATTTTTTTCCCCGAGTTTTTGTCATCCTTTTTGTCTTTTTTGTTAGCGTCTCTCGAAGATTCATATTTTTAATAACAAAATTGGAGGGTGCATGGGCCCTTTTGGGTATCGAAAATTGGGGCATTCCTGGGGGAAATTTCTTGGAAAGGGTTTAATCCCGGGGAAAAAGAAGGGGGGGATGGGCTGGTTTGGGAGCCCTGGTTTTTTGTTATTGTTGTGGTGTCCCACCCTTAGTGGTGGTGAGTGGGGGGTTTCTTTGGGCCCGGGGGTCCTCCGGTCACTTGTTGAATAGTTGATTTTTCGGTTTTTTTTCTTTTCTGGCCTTGGTTTCTGTTTTCCTCTTAGATTGCCCCCCTCATAATACTACCCGGAATTGTTGTAGTTAAGGGAAAAAAATTGTAGTTAACAAAGCTTTTGGGTTCGTAGTTCCGGGGGTGGGGGAGGGGGGGGGGGTTTCTTTCGGTTTGTAGGCAGTCCCCTTTTATCTTATTATTTTTTTTTTGTAGGTTTTAGGGGGGGGGGGGGGGGGGTAATCTCTGGGTTTATTTTTGGGGGCTAGTTGGGTTGTGCAGTTTTGGGTTGTAACTTGGGGCATCATAGGAGCATTGGTAGCTTGATAGTTGGGGAAAAGTCCGGGGCTTGGAAGTCGCCCCTGCGCTGCGGAAAGCAGATGTCGAATTTACCCCCTTTCATTCTACGTATTTCCCACGTAAATCCCCCCCTACTTTCATTCGCTTTCTTTTACTCCTAAAAAATGGGTATCCTCCCCTGGCCAGTTTATGAAATTACTGCCTTTTCCCCTTTTTTCCTCAACATTTAAAAAATTCCTCAAAAAAACTCCCCATCTACCTAATACCCCCTCTTCCCCCTCTACTAAATCCCCCACCGGTTTTTTAAATTGACAAATCCATACGATTCCTAAGCTTTCATAACTTGTTTAACTCACTCCAAATTTTTTTCTTATTTTCATTAAAATTCTTGACAGTGCCTCTCCCACTCTACCATCTGCTCTCCTTTTGCACTCTCTCACCACTCTCTTCACCTTTCTTTTACTCTCCATATACTCTGCTCTTCTTATAACACTTCTGCTTTGTAAAAACCTCTCATAAGCTAACTTTTTCTCTCTTATCACACCCTTTACTTCATTATTCCATCACTCACTCCTCTTTCTTCCTGCCCCCACCCTCCTATAAACACAAACTTCTGTCCCACATTCTCATACTGCATTTTTAAAACTCATCCAACCCTCTTCAACCTCCCCCCACTACTCATCTTTGCACTAGCCCACCTTTCTGCCAATAGTCGCTTATATCTCACCCAAACTTCCTCCTCCCTTAGTTTATACACTTTCACTTCCCTCCTACTTGTTGTTGCCACCTTCCTCTTGTCCCATCTACCTCTTACTCTAACTGTAGCTACAACTAAATAATGATCTGATATATCAGTTGCCCCTCTATAAACATGTACATCCTGGAGCCTACCCATTAACCTTTTATCCACAAATACATAATCTAACAAACTACTTTCATTACGTGCTACATCATACCTTGTACTATATTTATTTATCCTCTTTTTCATAAAATATGTATTACTTATTACCAAATCTCTTTCTACACATAGCTCAATTAAGGCTCCCCATTACATTACCCCTGGCACCCCAAATTTTACCTACCTACTCCCTCCACAACATTTTTAACCCACTTTAGCATTGAAATCCCCAACCACAAGTACTCTCACACTTGGTTCAAAACTCCCCATGCATTCACTCAACATTTCCCAAAATCTCTCTCTCTCCTCTACACTTCTCTCTTCTCCAGGTGCATATACGCTTACTATAACCCACTTTTCACATCCAACCTTTATTTTACTCCACATAATCCTTGAATTAATACATTCATAGTCCCTCTTTTCCTGCCATATCTTATCCTTCAACATTATTGCTACTCCTTTAGGTCTAACTCTATTTGAAACCACTGACCTAATTCCATTTATTCCTCTCCACTGAAACTCTCCCACCCCCTTCAAATTGTTTCACTAAAAGCCAGAACATCCAGCTTCTTCTCATTCATAACATCCACAATCATCTCTTTCTTATCATTTGCACAACATCCATGCACATTCAGACTTCCCACTTTGACAATTTTCTTCTTCTTATTCTTTTTAGTAATCTTTACAGGAAAAGGGGTTACTAGCCTATTGCTCCCAGCATTTTAGTTGACTTTTACAACACGCATGGCTTACGGAGGAAAGATTCTTATTCCACTTCCCCATGGATATAAAAGGAAAAGTAATAAGACCAAGAACTATTAAGATAAAATCAAAGAAAACTCAGATGAGTGTGTATAAATAAACGTGTACATGTATGTGTAGTGTGACCTAAGTGTAAGAGAAGGAGCAAGACATACCTGTAATCTTGCATATTTATGAGACAGACAAAAGACACCAGCAATCCTACCATCATGTAAAACAATTACAGGCTTTCGTTTTACACTCACTTGGCAGGACGGTAGTACCTCCCTGGGTGGTTGCTATCTACCAACCTACTACCTACATGTATAACATGTATTACATGTATAACATGTAAAATATGAGGATTTGTTTTGAGAATTTGCAAATTCCATATTTCTTCACCAATGCCCCCCCCCCCCCCCCCCAAAAAAAAAAAAAAAAAAAAAAAAAGAGCTAACACACATGTGCCAAACAGTCATATACAAATAAAAAACATTGGTCAAAAATGAGAAAACAAAAGCCAAAATTTAGTTATAATCCCTATATGATACAAAACAGGGAGGAATTCAACATCTCTTAATTTTTAGTATAAAATTATACACATACTAGATAGACACCAAACAGTCATATACCAAAAATAATTGCAATTGCTCAAATAACAAATGAGAACAAAATTTAATTCAAAATTCAATTATAATCTTGTCAGTAAGTAAGTTTATTCAGGTTAACACAAATATAGTTACATAGATTATCATACATAGCAGCATATGTGTAAAAACCTAGGATAACCCAAAATAGTCAGAGTGACTTATTTCCATTGGGGTCCTTTTTGCCCTCTCTCCTCTTTCTACTACCAACCACACAGTCTATCTTTGTCTCAAATGAAGTGCACATATTATCAACCTATAAATACATATCTTCCAACTACAGTGGACCCCTGGTATTCGATAGCATCGGTATTCGATAAATCCGGTATTCGATGCATTATATCGCAAAAATTTTTCCTCGGTATTAGATTGAAAACCCGATATTCGATACAATTCGTACGAGACCTGTCCATGTGTGGCCAGAACTGCCCCGTGTGTGCCAGTGTTTACAAGCGAGCCAGTGTGCGTGCATCTAAGGATACATTAAGTACATTCCATATTATCCATATTATCACTGTGTTTGGTGCTTGTTTCTGCAAAATAAGTCACCATGGGCCCCAAGAAAGTTTCTAGTGCCAACCCTGTGGTAAAAAGGGTGAGAATTAGTATGGAAATTAAGAAAGATTTTGAAGGGTTTGGGGCTAACCCTGAGAAGCCTATGCCGGTTGTGGAATCCATTGTGTCTACTTCAAAAATTAAGGAAATGTGTGCACAGTGGGTTGAAGCGCAAACCTTTATGGATGAAAATCACTCTAACACAGCTATTGCAAGCCGTGCTGGTGACTATTACAATGACAATGTTGTGGCCCATTTTAGACAAATCGTAAAGGAACGGGAGGTACAGAGCTCTATGGACAGATTTGTTGTGCGACACAGGTCCAGTGACTTTCAAGCTGGTCCTAGTGGCATTAAAAGAAGAAGGGAAGTAATCCCAGAAAAGGACTTGCTACCTCAATTCCTAATGGAAGGGGATTCCCCTTCTAAACACTAACACCTCTCCCCTCCTCCCATCCCATCAATCATCACCAGATCTTCAATAAAGGTAAGTGTCAATTATTTTATTGATATTGTAATCATTCTATTGCATTAAACTTAATATTTCATGTAGTAAATTTTTTTTTTTCATACTTTTGGGTGTCTTGCACGGATTAATTTGATTTCCATTATTTCTCATGAGGAAAATTGATTCGGTTTTCGATATTATCGGTATTCGATGAGCTCTCAGGAACGGATTAATATCGAATACCGGGGGTCCACTGTATTTGTTTTTCCCCCACTTCTACTCTAGACTTTGTGTGTCAGTCTTTTGACTTGAAGCAAGATACTCAAACTGAAAACCATCCGTAGGATATTATTCAAAATACCCCATCCAAATCTGCTTTTTTTTTTTTTTTTTTTTTTTTAATTAAGAATACTAATATATACCAGCTGAGAGTAATATTTAATGAGATATAAAAAAAGAAAGATTTTGCTGGGTATACATTTCGATTCAGTGCAAGACACTTAACCCCTTAACTGTCCAAACATATACAAATAGCCCGCACATAAAGGAGAGAAGCTTACGACGACGTTTCGGTCCGACTTGGGCCACTGACTTTGTCAATGGTCCAAGTCAGACCGAAACGTCGTCGTAAGCTTCTCTCTTTAGTGTGCGGGTTATTTGTGTATCGTTCCAGTCAAGGTATTGTGCCTTTTTTTTGTTATTTGTCCAAACATAGATCTACATTCTTATCACTATTGCTCCAAACGTACATGAATGTTTTATTTTTCCTGCCTCCAAATTTTTTCACGATTTTCCAGAGATGCCTGATCAGTACGGAATGGGTCTTAACACTTGGTGTGCACAGTATTAAAAAAAATCTGGGACCACTTAGTACCTTGTGGGAGCACCAGTTCAACTGAGCACCAACCAGAGCAAACAGTGTGGCAAACACCAGGGATTCACTGATGTCACATCGTATTAACACTCCCCTTTAACCTGTAAACGGTCCAAAATATATATACGTTCTTACCGCTAGTGCCCCAAATGTACATAAACATTTTATTTTTCCTGCCTTCATATATGGCACGATTGGCCTGAGATGCCTTGTCAGCACAGAATGGGTCATAACACTCAGTGTGCACTGTATTAAAAAAATCTGGGACCTCTTAGTACCTTGTGGGAGCACCAGTTCAAATGAGCACCAGCTAGGGCAAACAGCGCAGCAAACACCTGGGATTCACTGATTTCATGTAGTATTAAATCTCCCATTTTAAGAGGAAAGTGATTTTGACCCCGAGTTTAGTGGCTTTGAGGTGGATGTGGCCATAAGTGGTCGAGGAAATATCAAAAAACCTCGATAATAACCAAAGTGCAACATTTGTGCAACACCCTTTCAGAATGTCTTATAACCTATTCCGTAAGTAAAGAGAAACAATTCTGGAACGTAATACTTGTTCACCAGGCTGGCTGGCTGGCTAGCTGGCTGATGGGCTGGCTGGCTGCTGGCTGATGGGCTGGCCGGCTGGCTGGCTGGCTGGCCGGCGCTGGCAGCCTGGCTCCATTTGTTTGTGTCTATGTCTATCTCTGTCTGTCTGTCTCTGTCTCTATATCTTTCTCTGTCTCTCTCTTTCTGTCTCTATCTGTCTCACAGGAACACATAAATACAAGTATACATAGTGTAAATTACCTAGGATAACCCAAAAAATCCAGACAAAGTGCTATACTCTGTTTGAAGATATGAGTAAAGGTGATGATGCAATCTTGTGGCTCTCTCTGAGACAGAGGTAGACAGATAGACAGATAGACAGGGAGTTTGACAAACAAATAGACAGACAGACATGTTTGTGTACCAGCAAAAACAAAGTGAGGGCCGATGCTCATCAAATGTCACATCTAATCTTATCTTATCAAGTCTTATCACTGCACCCTCCTGTATGTTCATCAAATGTGAGCTGTTATCTAATGTTATCTAATTTCATCATGTCACTGTCAAGGGTGGACTGAGGCTTGTTTTTCATGCTTTAAAGGAACTTAATAATAATAATAATAATAATAATAATAATAATAATAATAATAATAATATAATACTTCTTCTTCAAAACATTGCTGGGACCTATAAATACTTCGTATATATTCCAAGACAATAGTAAATGGCCAAGGCAGGTGTAAATGTCCACCTGTCAGTGTGTTTGTTGCAATTTGAGTACGAGTGTCAGAGCAAAGATTGGTTATGAAATGACAAGAACTACTATAAATTGTAATTATCATAACATAAAAACTATATAGAATAATGTGAAAAATAGAAAAAATGTATATCGGCAACACGTCTGCAAAAGGCAGGACTCAATGTTGCCATCACGTGAGCATCCAGTGTCAACTTCTCAGCCTCATATCTCTAAGTACTGACCCTAAATTTTCTTTTTATCCTATAACTTAGAAAAATGTGCTCTTTATTTTCGTTAAAAAAAAAAAATTCATATTTTTCAAAATATTCGGGGCACTGGAGTAGTGAACGTATATATACGTTTGGACTGTTTATGGGTTAACTCACCTAGTTGTGGTTGCAGGGGTAGATTCACAGCTCCTGGCCCCATGTGTGTGTGTGTGTGTACTTACCTAATTGTGGTTGCAGGGGTCAGGACTCAGCTCCTGGCCCTGCCTCTTCACTGATCACTACTAGGTCCTCTCTCTGCTCCCTGAGCTTTGTTATACCTCGTCTTAAAGCTATGTATAGTTCCTGCCTCAAATACATCACTTGCTAGACTATTCCACTTCCTGACAATTCTATGCCTGAAGAAATACTTCTTAACATCCCTGTGACTCATCTGAGTCTTCAGCTTCCAATGTGACCACCCTGTTTCTGGTGTCCCCACCCTGAACAATCTGTCTCTGTCCACATATCTATTCCACAACAGTTTTTAGTATGTCGTATCATGTCCCTCCTGTCCTCCAGTGACGTAAGTGCCAATTTCCTAAACCCTTTTTTTTATCTTCATAGTACATTTTCCTGAGCTACCGGGACTAAACCTTGCTTGCAAACCCAGCTCTTTCTTTAATTTCTTCTTGATGTGCTTGAGCAGGTGTGGGTTCCAACTGGTGCAGCATACTCCAGTATAGCCAGACGAATACCGTGTACAGCCTCTGAACAATTCCTTACTAAGGTAAGACAAACGCTAATCTCATGTGTTACAGGTGCCATATGCTGCAGCAAACTGGTTGATGTGTTGCTTCTGGGCGATGTGCTCGTGTTATGCTCACCCCAAGATCTTTTCCGTTCTTCCTGATGAGGTTGCAGTCTTGTCCACCTAGCCTATACTCTGTCTGCGGTCTTCTTTGCCTTTCCCAATCTTCATGCACAGTTTCCGTGTGACCACGTGTCCAGCCTGTCCAGATCTCTTTGAAGTCCGGCCTAATCTTCATCTGATTTAATTTTCCTTGTTAACTTCACATCATCTGCAAACAGAGACACTTCTGAGTCTATCCTTTCCATAATGTCATTCACATATACCAAAAATAGCACTAGTCCTAGGACTGCCCCTTGTGGGACCCCGCTCATCACAGGCGCCCACAGTGATACCTCATCACGTACCATGATGCTTTGCTGTCTCCCTGTCAGGTATTCTCTGAGCCATGACAGTGCCCTTCCTGTTTTGCATGCCTGATCCTCCAGCTTCTGCACTAATCTCTTGTGAGGAACTGTGTTGAAAACCTTCCTGCAGTCCAGGAAAATGCAATCAACCCACCCCTCTCTCTCGTGTCTTACTTCTGTTACTTTGTCATAAAACTCCAGAAGGTTTGTGACACAGGATTTGCCTTCCATGAATTCATGTTGGTTGTTGTTTATAATCTTCTTCCATTCCAGGAGCTCCACCACTCTCCTGATAATCTTCTTCATGGCATTGCATACTATACACGTCAGTGACACTGGTCTGTAGTTTAGTGCCTCATTTCTGTCTCCTTTCTTAAAAATGGGGACTACATTTGCTGTCTTCCATACCTCAGGTAGTCGCCCAGTTTCAAGGGATGTGTTGAAGATTGTGGTTAGTGGCACACACAACATCTCAGCTCCTTCTCTAAGGACTCATGGGGAGATGTTGTCTGGTCCCATAGCCTTTGAGTTATCAAGGTCACTTAGCAGCTTCTGCACCTCCTGTTCAGTTGTATGTATGTCATCCAACATTTGTTGGTATATTCCCTATTGGTGTTCCCCTCTTTGCTGTCATCCCAGAGCCCTTCCTATCTCTACTGTAAATACTTCCCTGAATCTCATGTTGAGCTCCTCACATACCTCTTGATCGTTTCTTGTGAGTTTCCCACCTTCTTTCCTCAGCCTGATCACCTGGTCTTTGACTGTTGTCTTCCTCCTAATGTGGCTATACAGCAGTTTCGGGTCAGAGTTGATTTTCGATGCTATGTTGTTTTCGTACTGTCGCTGGGCCTCTCTCCTAAACTGTGCATACGTGTTTCTGGCTCTTCGACTAATCTCCTTATTTTCCTGGGTTCTATACCTTCTGTACTTCTTCCATTCTCTAGTGCGCTTAGTTTCTGTCACCCTACACCTTCGGGTAAACCAGGGGCTCGTTCTGGTCTTCCCTTGTGTGTGCGCGTGTGTGTGTGTGAGAGAGAGAGAGAGAGAGAGAGAGAGAGAGGAGCAAGCTTCTATACCACAAGACGGGCAGAAAGCAGCAACTTCACTCTGGCTGTACCCTTCTCCAGAACATCACTTCATCTGAAATCATTTATCCCCAGTCCCCAGGATGACTCGAGTATGGAACACATTCGTACAGCATTATGATGTCACCGAGATAAAGTCAGTTGATCAGATGAAAATGCTGGCCCACAGATGGCTCCAACTTCATCCTGTTCCCTACTTGTATGTCTCATAACAATAAAAATGCTTTCAAGTGAGCTGATGTAGGTAACAGCTCTTAGCTTGTCAATAAAGTTAGGAATCCTTAACCTGTAAATGGCTTGTCAAGGAAGCTAGGGATCCTTAGTCTAACCTTGTCAAACCCTAGAGAGAGAGACCACTTCATCATGAGGAGCCAGTCTATCAGCATCCTGTCGGCCAACATTAGAGGTTTCATTACTAATGTTGGAGAGCTCACACATAGCTTTGTGAACACTCGACGTCCCGACATGATAGCTGTTGTTGAAACATTTTTGGATACAGGACTCCAGAAAAGTTTGCAAAATTGTGGGTAGCTTTGACCTACATAGTTGAAGCTTCAAGTGGAGAGAGTAGCAGGAATAGGATGGGAAAAAAAAAACCAAACTACAAAGGGGAAGGGAACTACTCAGCATGAGGAACTTCTGCAAGACATTCAGTGGAGAGGGAGAACTGACAGGAAAACCAGTACAGAAATGATGGATACGTGGCAAACAAAAATACAAGGAGGAAGGGAGAGGTTTGTTCCCAAGGGGGAAACAGAAATAATGGAAGAACAGAAACGAGTCTTGGTTTCACCCAAGGTGTAGGGAGGGCCAAAAACTAGGTGTACTAGAGAATGGAAAAGGTACAGAAGACAGAGAACAGGAAATAAAAAGAGATTAGCCGAAGAGCCAGAAATGCAGAAAATGAATATGCACAGACAAGAAGGGAGACTCAGTGGACAAAATGAAAATGAATAGCATCGAACAGTCAAGTCAGACCCGAAGCTGTTGGTATAGCCACATTCAGGAGCGGAAACAACAGTTCAAGAACCAGTGTACTCAGAATGAGGAAGGGTATGGGGAGCTCACCAAGAAACGGACCGAGGTGTATGTGAGGAGCTCAACATGAGGTTTAAAGAAGTATTTACAGTTGGAAAAGTAGGACTCCAGGAAATCAGAAAACAGGGGGGTACACCAACAAGTACTGATGAGGTACCATAACCAAGGAGGAGGTAAAAGAATCTGCTATGTGAACTTGACACCTCAAAGGCGGTGAGACCAGTCAACATCTCTCCGTAGGTCCTTAGGAGGGAGCAGAGATGCTGTGTGTGTCATTAACAAAGATCTTCAACGATCCATTGAAATGGGCAACTCCTGAGTTATGGAAGATGGCAAATATAGTCCCAATTTTTAAAAGGGAGGACAGACATAGGCACTAAACTACAGACCTGTATCACCTAACGTGTTATAGTATGCACAAGTCATGGAGAAGATCATCAGAGGAGAGTGGTGGAGCACCTGGAAAGAACAGTGTATAATTGACAACCAGCAGAGTTTTCAGGAATGAATATGCTGTTTCAAAACCTACTGGAGTTTATGACAAGGTGACAGAAGTAAGACAAGATGAGAGAGGGGTGGATTGACTGGGATTTGTTTGCGACTGCAAGAAGGGCCTTCGCAAAGTTCCTCACAAGGGTTTCTGCAAAAGCAGAGGATCAGGCACACATAACAGGAAGGCACTTGCATTGGATCAGACAATACCTGACCAGGGAGAGGCAACAACGAGTCATGGTTACATGATGAGGTGTCAGAGTGGGCGCCTCTGGTGACAGCGGGGTTCCACAGGGGGTCAGTCTAGGGGACCTGTGCTGTTTTTTGGTAATTATGAATGACATAACGGAAGGGGGATAGACTCAGAAGTGTCCTTGTTTGCAGATGATGTGTAAGTTTAAATGAGAGGAATCAAAATCGGACGAGGATCAGGCAGGGACTACAGAGACCTGGACAGGCTACAGCCTGTTTCCAGCAACTGGCTCCTTGAGTTTACCTGCCAAATGCCAAAGTCATGAGACGGGGCATGGCAAAGAAGACCGCAGACCAATATAGTCTAGAAGCCAAAGCTGCAAACCTCGCTCAAGAAAAGGATCTGGGGGGGTAAGTATAACACCGAGCCGACACATCTATCAGATAACTGCCTGCAGCATCTGGGCGTCTGGCAACTACGATAGCATTCCAATACCTCAGGGAAGAAATGGTCAAGGGACTCAGTATACCATTTACGTCAGGCCCATACTGGAGTATGCAAGCACCAGTTTGGAATCCCACACTAGGTTCAAGCCAGTCAAAGAATTTTAGAGAAAGTGCAAAGTTTTGCAAACATGACTAGTCCCAGAGCTAAGGGGATTGTCCTACGAAGAAAGGTTGGAAGGAAAAGGAAATCCGGCCTGATGACACTGGAGGGACAGGAGGGTCAGGAGTGAGACATGATAACGACAAATAAAATACTGCACGGAATAGACAAGGTGGGACAAAGAGGGATGTTCCCAGAGATGGGGACAAGAAACAAGAGGTCACAAGTGGTAAAGTTGAAGACTCAGAGAATCAAAGGGATGGTAGAAGTATTTTTCACCCCATAGATAGTCAGGGCCGTGGAATAGCCTATAGTAGAAAGTGACATATTGGAGGCAGGAACCATACATAGTTTTAAGGCGAGGTATGATAAAGCTCATGGAGCAGGAGAGGGAGAGAGAGGAACCTAGTAGCAATCAGTGAAGAGGCGGGCCAGGAGCTATGACTCGACCCCTGAACCACAAATAGGTGAGTACATATCGGTGAATACTTGTCTGTTTCAGCATTTCTTCGTGTCAGTTTCTGTAACTCCATTAGCACACAGTCAAGTGAGTAAAATAGATTTGCCAACGCTTACTGCTTGGGTACGGTTTATTCTGTTGTGGTTGGACCATTTGAAGGACCAGCTAGTTTGGGCCAACAGACCTACTGCAGCATTCTCCTTTCTAATGTTTTATGTACCCATGAACTAATCTACCAATCCCCTCCCACTCATATATTTGTCCAATCTCTTGTTAAGCTACCCAAGGTAGTTGGGGTAGTTTCAAATTAGGTGGATAATACTCACGAGTGAGAAGGGTTGGATTTGAGTGGGACTTGCACTGTAAGTAAAATAGGTGATTAAAGCTATTGCTTGGTGGTCGGTGCTATGCCAACCTTCTATGGTTTGTTAGAAATATACCTAGTTGGGACGAATCTTATTGTGGCTAGTGGTCCAGTGGCTTAACGTTTGGCGGGTCTGAGTTTTGAGACTCTCTGATCGGCGGGTTCTATCCCGCCTGCGGTATGGTTTCTTTGCAATTGTGTCATTACGATTTCGTGAGTCATGTTGATGGCTTGAGGGGACTTGAGCTAGAGTTCGTTCTGGCCATGCTAGCTGGAGATTCGACTGTTAAAAACTGCATTTGTGGTCACCAGTGGTGCTATGCAACCTTCCTATGAGTGTAGAAATATACTGTTGGACGAATGTGCTTATTGTGGACTAGCTGGTCCAGTGGCTAACGTGACGGTCTGAAGTTTTGAGACTCTTTGACGCGGGTTCTATTCCGCCCGTGTATTTGGATTGTTTGCAAATCATGTCATTACGATTTCATTGGAGTCTTGTACAAAACTTGTCAGACACTGCAACATATTGAATCATGATTCTGAGGGCATTTTAACAATAACCTAACGACTATGACAACTACTACTCAAACTAAACCGTCTCTTTGGGTAGGACTACTTCCACTGGGAATCGCCTACGTGCTATACCTTCGCCTGCTAATGTCCCCTTTCCACATGACGTTAGTATTATTAAAATGCTAGGCTCCTTGATTGCTTCAGAATTCCACAATATGTGCCCTCTTTCACACCAACTCAAGGTTGAGGGACTGAGTACCTCGTCTCAGTTATGTCTGGAATTTGTATTGATAAAGTAATCCACTAGATGGCGAAACGTTCTACATAAAGATAACCCAGATGTTGCACATGTGTCTTAATTTTCATCTTGTCTGTTTGTATAACATTTTGTTATAACTAGTATGGTTATTGATAATGATACTCAGCATGGATTCCGAAAGACCGTTCTTGTTAACCAATTTATTAACTTTCTTCAGTAAAGCTTTTTTGAGGCCTGTTGATCTGATTAAAGAAACTGATATTATTTACTAGATTTTAGTTAAGGCTTTTGATAGGTTCTGCCACCAAAGCTGTTAAAGAAAGTGGCAGCTCATGGCATTAAGGAAAAAGTGCTGTACATGCATCGAGTCATGGTCACAGACAGCAAAACAGAGGGTGTCCATAAATGGGGTTAAACACCTCAATTGTAGGTAAAATTTCTAGAGTTCAATTATAGCTTGATAATATAAGGAAGCCATCTCGATAGGCAGAATTTGGATTAATGATAACTCATCATGGTTTCACCAGAGGCGTTTGCTGCCTAACTAATTTATTAACTTCTTCAGCAAGCTTTTGAGGCAGTTGATCAGGATAAAAAATCGATATTGCTTAATTTAGAGTTTAGTAGGCTTTTTGATAGGGGTACACATCAGAGATTGTGAAGAAAGTGGCTGCTCATGGCATCGGGGGGAAAAGTGCCTTCCCACCTCCCACCCTTCTTCAGAGTGCAGGTACTGTACTTCCACCTTTCCACCTTCCTTCTGGGGCATTCAAATTCAATTCACAAATTCAAAGTTTATTCTCTATAAAGATTACATGTTGATTTACAGGATTTGGTCGTTGTGTGGGTTTACATGTAGTTAAATATGATTAACAGAGTGTACATTAGAACGCTAGCAGGCTAGGCATTTCGGGCAGACTTAGTTTAATTCTTTATTTTAAAATATTACAAATTATGAGGTAAGTTGGTATTATGGTAAGTGACTAAAATACTCGTTTGGTGAGTTTAGCAATGTGAATGCTTTTGTTTTGGCATCACGTAATTGTTTCAGTATGGGGTATCTAGGATTAATTATTTTAAGATTGAGATTAATATTTCTGTTTATGGTGAAATGGGGTGAGTGAGTGTAAGTGTGAACCACCAGGTGGTATTCGTTTGTTGTAGTTAGTTGATGGGGTTTATCAGGGAGGATAAGATGTTTTTTATGGTAGTTTGAGTTGATTGAATGTGTCTGCAGAGTTCTAGAGTTCCTCAGGTAGGGTGTTACAGATTTAGGGCCTTTGAACATACATTGGAATTTTTGTAAAGTTTAGTCAGGACATGGGGAATGTCGTAGAGATGTTTGTGTCTGGTGTTATGCTGTGGGTTCTGTCACAACTATCAAAGAAGCATTTTAGGTCAAGGTTGATATTGGAGTTTAAGGTCCTGTTGATGTAGTTTGACACAGTTAGTAAGTGTGGATGTACTGAACATGGAGCTAAGTTTAGATCTATGAAGCGTGGGGGAGGGGTGTTGTTGCCAGGGATGTGATTTAGTGATTACTTCTTACTGCCAGCTTTTTGTTGGGTTATTATTGGCTCCTTTAGGTTGTGTTGCTGCAGTTGATCCCATCACAAATGCTAGAGTGAGAGTATGGATAAAATAATGTGGTGGTGTACGCTGTGAGAGGGCATTTTGCTGCACGTAGTATCGTTTCTTGAGAGAGGATCCCAACCTTTTGGATTATTTTTGGTTATGTGTTGGATATGGAGGGCTGAAATTCAGGTTTGTTGTCAAACGATAGGACTAGGAATTTGCCCATCATTATGTCTGGTAATGAGAGTGTTGTCCGATCTTAATGTTAATTGCTTTGCATCGCCTGCTCTAGCTACCAAACAGAAGATTGTAGGTTGTGTCAAGTGTTAAGCGTATGTTTATTGGCTGTCATTCCAAGTCGATATTTTGATCAGCTCCTCGTTAACAATGGTTGTTGAGGGGTGGCAAGATTAGGGTGGAAAGATGACATAAGGTCGTGTTGTCAGCAAAAAGAGAATGGGTTTTCAGGGTTGGGTACGTTTGGAAGATCATTTGGATGTAATATGAGGGGGAAAACTCTCACCCGGAAGAGCAGGGGACCAAGCGACACTTCCCTGTGGAACTCCAGTATAAAGTTGGCCTTTTAGTTGATGAGTGTCTTTGATGGTAACATACTGATACTATTAGTAAGGTAAGATTTGAAAATAAGCAAGCGTTGGCCTTCTTTCTTATACCGTAATGGTCAAGTTTGTGGAGTGGGATATGTATTCTACTGTGTCAAAAGCTATTCTTAGGTCAATAAAAATTCTTGTTGATTATTCCTTATTTTCCAATGCTGTGTAAAGCGATCTAGCATTTTTTGATTGCATCATTAATGCTTTTATTTTTCCTAAATCCAAATTTGGCAGGGGTTGAGTATGTTTTGTGTGTTTATAAATGAATTATAGTATCCTGTGCACGAGTTCTCAAGATTTGGATAGCAATGGTAAGTTTGATATTGGCCTATAGATTGTTTAAGTCTGTAGAGTCACCACCTTTATGTATTGGTTGTAACTTTGCATCTTGGAGTTAGGTTTCGGGAAGGTTGCTAGTTTCTAGTGACTTAGTTGGTGCAAGATAGAAGGAATTTGGGAAATTCCCATCTAGGTAGTCCCCGGCGCATGAGGCATTAGTATGTGGGATTTTATTGGCGAGATTAAGATCCTAGGCTGTGAAGAAGTAGTTTATCTTGTTAGGACATAACTGTGTCAGTGGGATGTAGTGGTGTTTCATAGGTTTAGTTAGGACAATATTCTTGTTTTTTTTTCAGTTTGTGGGTCCCTGAAATCTGAGAGAGAGTGTTTTCCAGGTGTCTTTTTTATATCTCCTCTAGTGTCTGCTAGAATCTACTGGAGTAGAGTAGTATAGTTGTATTTGGGCTTTCTTATTACTTTGGTGAGAACTGTATGAATAGTGTTTAGAATATCTTTGTGTATTAAGCCCGGGTCTATATTGCTTTTCATATTGGTGTGCTGTTTCTTGTCAATGGATTTCAGAAATGGTGCTGGGTTAGCCATGGGCAAACCCAAGCGTTTGTTTGTGATCTGTTTCGTTTTTTTTTATAATCAAAGTTTTGTTGTATAGTCTAAATAATTTTGTTAAAGAAGAAAAATGTACTGTCCAGTCACAATTTACCATTGGCCTTGGAGAATTCTGTAGGCCAGTCAACAATCTCTAGGTCAGTTGTGAACTATCTTATTGAGGCCTTCGTCATGGATCTAAATGAGACTTGTTGTATTCAAGTGGTGGTTTATTATGTTGTTTAGGAGATAAGATAAGATAAGATTTCGTTCCCCCGATTTTTTTTAACCGGATGGTTAAGCCACCCAGATAACCCAAGAAAGAAAGTCAGTGCGCATCCCGGGACTGTCTAACTTATTTCCATTGGGGGGGGTCCTTAATCTTGTCCCCCAGATGCGAACCCACAACAGTCGATAACACCCAGGTACCTATTTGCTGCTAGGTGAACGGACAACAGGTGTAAGGAAACGTGTCGGATGTTATCCACCGCCGGGAATCGAACCAGGCCCTCCCGTTGTGTGAAGCGGGAAGCTTCTTTACCCACCAGGCCACCGGTCCACCCCAAAGGGGTCTGTAGTGCTATCTGTGATTATCCTGATTTAAGGGGGGCTAGTATATTGGTCCAATGTTGGTCTATTATGGTTGCACTTGTCTCAGTGAGCCTGGTGGTTTAGTTATTGATGGTTGAGAGTGTTGTTGTTCATATTGTGATGAAATCAGTTACAGGCTGATCATCTAGTAAGCCAAGGATGATGTTGTAGTCTCAGCTAAGAGAAGGTGTGGTGCTTATTCATTTGTCTGTTTGTTATTAGTGACTTAATTTTCACTGAAATTTGGGATGTTTGTGTGAGTATCCGGTGAGGTATCACTGTACTTCCATCTCACTCCTTCAGAGTGACATACTGTACTTCTTTCCCCTACCCGTCCTTCAGAGTGCAGGACTGTACTTCCCACCTCCATCCCTCATTCAGTGTGCCACGGCAACCGTACTTCACCACACCTCTCATTCAGAGTGCAGGCACTTGTACTTCCACCACCACCCACTCATTCAGAGTGCAGGCCCTGTTTCCCACCACCTCCCCTCCTTCGGAGTGCAGGACACTGTCCCTCCCACCACCACCCCTCCTTTCATATGGATGACTCTACCTCCTACCACAACCCCTCTTCAGAGAAGCAGGCACTGTACTTCCCACCTAACCCCATTCTAGAGAGTGCAGGAACTGTTCTTCCATCTCCACTCTCCTTCTGGATGCATTCACGTACTTCCCATCTCCACTCGCATCAGAGTTGCACATACTGTACTCCTTCCTCTACCCCTCTTCAGAGTGCAGGCACTGTACTTCCCACCTCCACCCTCCTTCAGAGTGCAGTTTACTGTAGTTCTCACCACCACCCATCCTTCAGAGTGAGGGGTGCTGTACTTCCACCTCCCGCACTCCTACATGGAGTGCAGGCACTGTACTTACTACCTTCCACTCTCTCCTTCAGAGTTCAGGCACTTAACTTCTACCACTCCACCTCTCCTTCAGAGTGCAGGTACTGTATTCCACCTCCACCTCTCTCCGTCACTGTGCGGTACTGTACTTCCCCACTCACCCATCCTTCAGACCTTGAGGCACTGTACTTCCCACCTCCATCCCTCTTCAGAGATCAGGTATGTAATTCACACTTTTATCTTCCTTCATAGTGCCCAGGCACTGTACTTCCCCACCTCCAGCCCTCCTTCAGAGAGCAGATACTGTAATTCCCGCCTTCATCTCCCTCCTTGGAGGTGCATACACTGTACCTCACCCACCACCACCCTTGATTCAGAGTGAGACACTGTACACCCGTTCTCCACCCCTGATTCAGACGTGCAGACACTGTACTTCCCACCTCCTCCCTCATTCACGTGAGTGCAGACACTGCACTTCCCACCTGCATCCCTCCATCAGAGTGCAGACACTGTACCTCCCACCACCACTCCTCGTTCAGAGTGAAGACACTGTACCTCCCACCTCCACCCCTGATTCAGGAGTGCAGACACTGTACATCCCACTCTCCACCCCTCATTCAAAGTGCAGACCACTGTACTTCCCACTCCTCCCTCCCATTCAGAGTGCAGTACACTGTACTTCCCACCTCCAACCCTGATTCAAAGTGCAGACAATGTACTTCCCACCTCCACCCGTGATTCAGAGTGTGCACTCGGTACTTCCCACTCCACCCTCATTCAGAGTGCAGACACTGTACCTACACCACCATCATGATCAGAGTGAAGACATTGTATTCCCACCTCCT
Source organism: Cherax quadricarinatus (assembly GCF_026875155.1). Taxonomy (NCBI): domain Eukaryota; kingdom Metazoa; phylum Arthropoda; class Malacostraca; order Decapoda; family Parastacidae; genus Cherax; species Cherax quadricarinatus. The sequence goes on from NC_069464.1 coordinate 269,492, forward strand.
CCTGATTCAGAGTGCAGACACTGTACTTCCCACTTTCTCCCCTCAATCAGAGTACAGGCACAGTACTCATCACCTCCACCCCTCATTCAGAGTGCAGACCTGTTACTTCCCCACTTCCACCTTCATTCGAGTGCAGGACACTGTAATTCCCACTCCACCCCTCATTTGAGTGCAAAACCACTGTACTTCCACACCTCCCAACCATAGTTCAGAGTTGCCAGGACACTGGTACTTCCCACCTCCACCCTCAGAGTGCAGGCACTGTAATTCCACCAAACTAATTCTTAACCAAAAATTTTTCTCTTTTAATTTTTCCCCCAAATTTTTTTTTTTTTTTGTATTATTTAATTTTATACCTCTCATTCAGAGTGCGGACACTTTTCGTCCAAACACATCCCCTCCTTCAGAGCTCAGGAAATGTATACTTCCTCACATCCCCCCTCATTCAGAGTGCGACACTGTTACTTTCCCACCTCCCACCCCTCCATTCGGAGTGCAGACACTGTTCTTTCACCTCCACCCCTCCTTCAGAGTGCAGACACTGTACTTCCACCTCCACCCTCATTCAGGAGTGCAGACATGTATTCACAACCACAAACCCTCTTCAGAGTTGCAGGCACTGTATTTCCCACTTACACGCATTCATTCAGCGAGCAGATAACTGTAGTTCCACCACCACCCTCCTTCAGGTGTAGGTACTGCACTTCACACTTCCCGACTCATTCAGAGTGCAGGCCACTGTACTTCTCACTTCCATCCCCTCCTTCACAGTGCAGGTACTGTACTTCCCACCTCCACCCCTCTTCAGAAGCAGGAAACTGTAACTTCCCACCTTCATCCCTCCTTCTGAGTGCAGACACTGTTAATCCCACTAACACCCCTGATCAGAGTTAGACACTGTACCTCCACCACTACCCCCGAGTTCAGAGTTCAGACACTGTATTCCCACCTCCCACCCCTCATTCAAAGTGCAGACAACTGTACTTCCACTTCCACCTTTGATTCAGAGTGCAGACACTGTACCTCCACACCACCCCTGATTCAGAGTGCAGGACAGTGTACTTCCACTCAGCCCTCATTCAGAGTGCAGGCACTGTACTTTCCCACCTCCACACCTCATTAGAGTGCAGACACTGTTACTACCACCTCCACATACCTCATTCAGAGTGCAGGCACTGTACTTCCACCCTCCATCCCTCATTCAGAGTGCAGGCCACTGTACTTCCACTTCCACCCTCATTCAGAGTGCAGGCACTGTACTTCTCTACCTGCACCCCTCATTCAGAGTGCAGCACTGTTACTTCCCACCTCCATCCCTCATTCAGAGTGCAGGCACTGTACTTCCTACCTGCACCCCTCATTCAGAGTGCAGGGCACTGTACTTCCACCTCCATCCCCTCATTCAGGTGCAGGCACTGTACTTCCACTTTCACCCCTCATTCAGGTGCAGGCACTCTTCTTCCCACCTCCACCTCTCATTCAGAGTGCAGGCCACTGTACGTCACAACTTCCACCCTCATTCAGAGTGCAGGCACTGTATTTCCTACCTGCACCCCTATCAGAGTGCAGGCATGTACTTCCCACCTCCACCCGTCAATTCAGAGTGCAGCACTTGTACTTCCCACCTCCACCTCGTTCAGAGTGCAGGCACTGTACTTCCTCTCCACTCTCATTCAGAGTGGAGGCACTGTACTTCCCACTCTCCACCTCTCAATCAGAGTGCAGGCACTGTACTTCCCACTTCACCCCTCATTCAGAGTGCAGCACTGTACTCCTACTGCTACCCTCATTCAGAGTGCAGGCACCTGTACTTCCCCTACCACCCGTCATTCAGAGTGCAGGCCACTGTACTTCCCACCTCCCACCTCGTCATGAGTGCAGGCACTGTACTTCCCACCTCCCACCTCTCTTTCAGAGTGCAGGCACTTGTACTTCCCACCTCCACCCCTCATTCAGAGTGCAGGCACTGTACTTCCTACCTGCACCCCTCATTCAGAGAGCAGGCACTGTTACTTCCCACTCAACCCTTCATTCTGAGTGCAGGCACTGAACTTCCCACCTCCACCTCTCATTCATGAGTGCAGGCAGCACTGTACTTCCCCACCTTCACCTCTCATTCGTGTGCAGGCACTGTACTTCCCACCTCACCCCTCATTTGAGTGTAGGCACTGTACTTCCAACCTCCACTCTCATTCAGGGTGTAGGCACTGTACTTCCCACCTCCACCTTTCATTCAGTGTTCAGGCCATGTACAGTTGGAACCTCGACTTATGAATTTAACCCATTTCCCTAGACGTTCATTCGTACACGATTTGTTATATGCTGAGGCAATTTTCCTCTCTAAATTAAACTGAAATAGCATTAATCCGTTTCCAGCGGAATTCCTTCTCTTAGAAGGCACAACAAAATACTTCAATATGATGCTAATATCAACTCTACAGCATCGCTATTGGGCCGTGCGGACGTGCTGCGCCCCACAGTAGTAGCTCCTGATTGAGTTGGATTTGGCAGTGTTGACGTGTTACCTTGGGCTCTTGAAGACTGTTTGCGCGCTCTCTGAATTGAAGCAAGATGCCCTCCATCAAGCAACTTTACCAACAGCTTAAGGAAGAATTGAGGTTGGCGAATTTGGAAATTCGGCGATTGGACCGAGGAGGAACAAGAAGATTCGTCAGAGTAGTCTCCTGTTTGTGTCTCAGGTCAGAAGGGAAACTGGTTCAGTGGCTGGACAGAAGGGGAAAAAGAAGTTGGACGATCAGAAGACGAATGGAAAGGTAGAAAACGATGAAGAAGAAAGAGAGACTGCCGTGGGAAACTGTAGGTGGAAACATTCCAATACATTTCTCAGTGCTACCGACGAATGTGAGTTGACTACTCGGGAACGACCAGACGAAAGGCCACATTAGGAAGGTAAGAAATTGTTGTTGTTGGGGATAGCAAGTTAGGTATATGGATAGGCTTCTGATTGTGAAGGACAGGAAGTAGGAGACAGAGAGTTTGCTTTTCCTGGGGCTGGGATGAGAGGATATTTGTTAGCCGTTGGATGACATCATGAGAGGTAATGGGAGCAAATCTATTATCTGTCTCAGTGCTGGAGGCAACGATTGTTGGCAGACGTAGGAGTGAGGACCTTGATTAGCAGGTATAGGTCAGCAATAGAAATAATTAGAATTAAGGGTGGGAACCCTTCATATGTGGTATTTTGCAAGCGGAGGGGAGTTGGAAAGTGAATGGTTGTCCAGGGCAATTGGTGTTCAATTTGCTGCGCTGGACCAATTACTTGTAAGAAAATATGCGCGGTAACATTCATTGACAACTGGGACCTCTTCTATGGCAGAAATGAATGTATGCTAGGGATGGGGTTCACTTATCAGGTGTGGGGTGGGAGCATGGCAACTGCAGTGGGGGAGCATTAGTTAGCAGTTAGGACTTAAACTAGGAATAGTTAGTGGTATGGGTTTTTTGGCAGGGAAAACAGTGAAAGTCCAGTTGTAGTACTATTACGAGTTCTAGGGGAACTAGTAATAATAAGAACGAGGTAGATATTGAAAAGCCACGGACCTTGGGTGATAAAGACGGTAATAGGTTTAGTAGAAAAATGAATGAGCAGGAAAAGGGTAAAGAGAAAGGAGAGTCTTTCAATGTTTATTATGCTAATTGCCGTAGTGCTAGGAATAAGATGGACGAGTTGAGATAGTTGCTAGTGTAGGTAAACATTGAGTATTTGCCTTAACTATAGCATAACTGAGACGTGGTTTAATTCAAAAAAGTCGGGACATGCCTGCGGAATGTCATATTTTTTTCAGGGTTTTAAATTGTTCCAAGAAGATAGAAGTATTGGGAGGGGGGGTGGGAGTGGCATTGTACGTCGAAGATCGCTTGAACTGTTGCATAAAACGGGGTATAAGGTCTGAAGTAAACATATACAGAGTCTGTTTGGATAGAATTTTCAGAGGGGCATGAAAAACTGACTTTTAGGAGTGATTTTTTTTATACCGTCCCCCTAACCTTAGATAGGGACAAGGGAAACTACTATGGGAGGAAATTGTTAAGGCCACAAGGCACGGCATAATGTAGTAATTCTAGGGAGACTGTAACTTTAGTAATGTTGATTGGAATTTCTTGATGGGAATTTAGAACGTACGACTTCTTAGAGTATTTCAGGGATTGTTTTTTGAAGCAGTTTGTACAGAAACCTACAAGGGAAATACACCTGTTGATTAGTTATGGCAAACAATGAATCCCTTGTTAATATTTTAGAAAATTTCAGAGGAATGGGTGCTAAGCGACCACAAAATCAAATTACATTTAGCATTAATGAAGTTTACGATAGTAGCGATAAACTCAGTAACAGTCCCAGATTTTAATTTTGCTTAGCAGATTACGATGGGCTTAAAGAACACTTATCATCTGTTGACTGGGGGGAACGAAAGAGAGCTATCAATATGACCGTTTTACTGACAACTATATTGCTGCTCAAAGAGCGTTTATCCAATATAAAAGAATTAGATCAAAATAGAATATGACCCAAAAAATGGATTGAATAATAGGGCTCAATATCTACTAGGGCATAAGAAAGGGAATTTATAGGGCGTATCAATAGGGTGAGGGTCATCTTATGAATCTGTATATTGACATTATAAGAGGGACATTTAAAAAGGAGGAATAAGAAAAGCTAAAAGGGGACTATGAAATAAGTGGCTAGGGTTCTAAAAACTAAAACCCAAAAAGTTTTTTCCAGGTCTATGAACAAAGTTGAGATAAGATAGGTCCCTTAAAAATAACCTACTGGGCACCTTACTGACATGAGAATGAAATGTGCTTTGATTTTTAAAATAATTATTCTCTCTCAGGTTTTTACACAGGAAGACACTAACAATTATTCCAGTAATTTATTTTACAGTGGGCTAAGAAAGAAGATAAATTATGTAACATCACTGTCACTAGTGAGATGGTTTGTGAGGGCAGATAGACAGGACTGAAAGCAAATAATGTCGCCGGGTTCCTGTGAGGTTTTTTCAAGGGTTCTAAGGAAATGCAAAATGGAGAACTCTGTGACAATTAACTAATTATTTTTAATATATCTCTCAACAGGTGTAGTGTCTGATATGTGGAAGATGGCCTAAGTAACTCCTATTTTTAAAAACAGGGGACAGGTCGTTACCGTCTAATTACCGCCCAATAAGCCTGACCTCAATTTTAGGCAATATTACTAGAGTCCAATTATAGCTGAGATTATAAGAAGCCATCTCGCATAAGATCATAGCTAGATTAATGATACTCAGCATGGATTTACAAGAGGGCCGGTCTTGTCTAACTAATTTATTACTTTCTTCAGTTAAGTTTTGAGGCTTCTGTTGACCACAATAAAGATTTGATATTATCTTACTTAGATTTTAGTAAGGCTTTTGATAGAGTTCCGCACCCACCATAGGATGTTAAAGAAAGTGGAGCCATGGCATTGGGGGGGGGGAAAGTGCTCTCGTGGATCGAGTCATGGCTCCACTGACAGGAAGCAGAGAGTGTCCATAAATGGGGTAATCCGAGTGGGGATCTGTAACAAGTGGGCGTTCCACAGGGGATCAGTCTTTGGGGCCCGTTGTGTTTATATATTATATCAATGATCTTGATGAGGGAAAATTACTAGTGATAATGATCAAAGATTCGCCGATGACACAAAGATAGGTAGGATAATTGATTCAAACGTAGAAGATGTTAGGGAACTTCAGGAGGACTTAAACAAACTCTATCTGGTCAGAAAAGTGGCAGATGCAGTTCATGTAGATAAGTGCAAGTTCTGAAGGCTTGGGAGTTGCCCATAACCCTAGTACTTATAATTAAATTGATGTAGAACTTAGCCATAAAAAACAGATGCGAAAAGGATTGGGGGTTATGGTGAGCAGCAACCTTAAACCAAGACAAGCAATGCCAAAGCGTACGTAATAAGGCAAGAATGATACTGGATTTATATCACAGAAGTGTAAGCAACAGAAGTCCAAGGTCATACTGAGCTTTATACATCATTAGTAAGGCCTCACTTGATTATGCAGCTCAGTTCTGGTCCGTATTACAAAGGGACATAAATTCGTTTAGAAAACATTCAGGCGTAGATGACTAAAATTAATACATAGCATCAGAAAATCTTCCGTATGATAGAAAGATTGAAGACTCTTAAGTTACATTCACTTGTTAGACGAAGAATGAGGGGAGACCTGATCGGAAGTGTATTTGGAAGATAGGTATAATAAAGGGGAATTAATAAGGTCTTGAGGATGTCTCTCCAGAGAGAACCGCAGTAATGGATTTAAATTAGATAAGTTTAGATTTAGAAAGGACATAGGAAAAAGTATTGGTTTGGAAATAGGGTAGTTGATCCAGTGGAACAGTCTACCTAGTTGGTTATTGAGGCTAGGACTTTGGGTAGTTCAAATTCTAGGTTGGATAAGTACATGAGTGGGGAAGGGTTGGATTTGAGTGGGGACTTTCACATCAGAGCTTATTCTTGGGTTAGCATTGAAAATTTGGGTTGGGTAATGTTTGTTAGTGGATGAATTGGTAAAGGACATGCCTAGTATGGGCCAGCAGGCCTCCTGCAGTGTTCCTCCTTTCTTATGTTCTTATGTTTCTTATGTTTATATATCACAATTGATCTAATTTTACCATCACTCAAGGAATGCACAACGGAAAGAGAGTGGGATGCGGAGACAGACAGGAGATCCCAGACCTAGAAGAAGATCAAATACAGCCTCCCTCACAACTTCCTATAGAAACACCCCAACCAGGTCAACCCCGTGCAACCAAACAGTCTAAACCAAAACACCATGCCATACACAAGCCCCCATCACTGCATTCAAAAACTCCACCCCCACAGCAACCACCCATAGTTCCCCAACCCCAATATTCCCCCTAGACCACAGGTTCTTAGAAAAGAAGTGAAGGTGTTGGTATTAAAGGCTGAGGAAAACAAATAAGTGTGAGGAGTGCATGAAAGAATAAGGAAAACATCCCAGGTATAATGCACTCACAGAAACAAAACTCACCAGAATAATAACAGATGCAGTCTTTCCACACCGGAATCAAATCCTCAGGAATGGACTGAGGGGAGGAGAAGGGGGAGGAGTAGGAGTTTGCACTGTCATTTAAAACAAGTGGGGTTTGAGAAAATGGAAGGAATTGGATGGCACCGTGCGAAAAGGGACTACTTAGTAGGAACTATCCAGTCTGAGGGACATAAGGTGACAATTGTAGTAATGACAACCCACCAGAACTGCAGGAGGCCAAGAGAAGAAATACGATGAGAGCAACAGAGCAATTGGTCGACACACTAGCCTAAGAAAACTGGCCAGAAGAGCACACATGGGGAGCTAAGTTACTAGTTATGGCTGGCGATTTCAATCACAAGGGAGATTGACTGGGAAAACCTTGAGCCCCATGGGGGGTCCAAAACATGGAGAGCCAAGATGATGGATGTGGTGCTGGAAAACCTCATGCACCAACATGTTAGAGACACTACAGAGGAGAGGTGAGGATGATCCAGCAAGACTGGACCTTGTATTCACCATTGAGTAGTTCAGACATCGAGGGATATCCGAGAAAGGCCCCTAGGAGCTAGTGATTCATGTGGTTCGTAGCTTTGACCTACATAGTTGAAGCTTCAAGTGGAGAGAGTAGCAGGAATAGGATGGGAAAAAAAAAACCAAACTACAAAGGGGAAGGGAACTACTCAGCATGAGGAACTTCTGCAAGACATTCAGTGGAGAGGGAGAACTGACAGGAAAACCAGTACAGAAATGATGGATACGTGGCAAACAAAAATACAAGGAGGAAGGGAGAGGTTTGTTCCCAAGGGGGAAACAGAAATAATGGAAGAACAGAAACGAGTCTTGGTTTCACCCAAGGTGTAGGGAGGGCCAAAAACTAGGTGTACTAGAGAATGGAAAAGGTACAGAAGACAGAGAACAGGAAATAAAAAGAGATTAGCCGAAGAGCCAGAAATGCAGAAAATGAATATGCACAGACAAGAAGGGAGACTCAGTGGACAAAATGAAAATGAATAGCATCGAACAGTCAAGTCAGACCCGAAGCTGTTGGTATAGCCACATTCAGGAGCGGAAACAACAGTTCAAGAACCAGTGTACTCAGAATGAGGAAGGGTATGGGGAGCTCACCAAGAAACGGACCGAGGTGTATGTGAGGAGCTCAACATGAGGTTTAAAGAAGTATTTACAGTTGGAAAAGTAGGACTCCAGGAAATCAGAAAACAGGGGGGTACACCAACAAGTACTGATGAGGTACCATAACCAAGGAGGAGGTAAAAGAATCTGCTATGTGAACTTGACACCTCAAAGGCGGTGAGACCAGTCAACATCTCTCCGTAGGTCCTTAGGAGGGAGCAGAGATGCTGTGTGTGTCATTAACAAAGATCTTCAACGATCCATTGAAATGGGCAACTCCTGAGTTATGGAAGATGGCAAATATAGTCCCAATTTTTAAAAGGGAGGACAGACATAGGCACTAAACTACAGACCTGTATCACCTAACGTGTTATAGTATGCACAAGTCATGGAGAAGATCATCAGAGGAGAGTGGTGGAGCACCTGGAAAGAACAGTGTATAATTGACAACCAGCAGAGTTTTCAGGAATGAATATGCTGTTTCAAAACCTACTGGAGTTTATGACAAGGTGACAGAAGTAAGACAAGATGAGAGAGGGGTGGATTGACTGGGATTTGTTTGCGACTGCAAGAAGGGCCTTCGCAAAGTTCCTCACAAGGGTTTCTGCAAAAGCAGAGGATCAGGCACACATAACAGGAAGGCACTTGCATTGGATCAGACAATACCTGACCAGGGAGAGGCAACAACGAGTCATGGTTACATGATGAGGTGTCAGAGTGGGCGCCTCTGGTGACAGCGGGGTTCCACAGGGGGTCAGTCTAGGGGACCTGTGCTGTTTTTTGGTAATTATGAATGACATAACGGAAGGGGGATAGACTCAGAAGTGTCCTTGTTTGCAGATGATGTGTAAGTTTAAATGAGAGGAATCAAAATCGGACGAGGATCAGGCAGGGACTACAGAGACCTGGACAGGCTACAGCCTGTTTCCAGCAACTGGCTCCTTGAGTTTACCTGCCAAATGCCAAAGTCATGAGACGGGGCATGGCAAAGAAGACCGCAGACCAATATAGTCTAGAAGCCAAAGCTGCAAACCTCGCTCAAGAAAAGGATCTGGGGGGGTAAGTATAACACCGAGCCGACACATCTATCAGATAACTGCCTGCAGCATCTGGGCGTCTGGCAACTACGATAGCATTCCAATACCTCAGGGAAGAAATGGTCAAGGGACTCAGTATACCATTTACGTCAGGCCCATACTGGAGTATGCAAGCACCAGTTTGGAATCCCACACTAGGTTCAAGCCAGTCAAAGAATTTTAGAGAAAGTGCAAAGTTTTGCAAACATGACTAGTCCCAGAGCTAAGGGGATTGTCCTACGAAGAAAGGTTGGAAGGAAAAGGAAATCCGGCCTGATGACACTGGAGGGACAGGAGGGTCAGGAGTGAGACATGATAACGACAAATAAAATACTGCACGGAATAGACAAGGTGGGACAAAGAGGGATGTTCCCAGAGATGGGGACAAGAAACAAGAGGTCACAAGTGGTAAAGTTGAAGACTCAGAGAATCAAAGGGATGGTAGAAGTATTTTTCACCCCATAGATAGTCAGGGCCGTGGAATAGCCTATAGTAGAAAGTGACATATTGGAGGCAGGAACCATACATAGTTTTAAGGCGAGGTATGATAAAGCTCATGGAGCAGGAGAGGGAGAGAGAGGAACCTAGTAGCAATCAGTGAAGAGGCGGGCCAGGAGCTATGACTCGACCCCTGAACCACAAATAGGTGAGTACATATCGGTGAATACTTGTCTGTTTCAGCATTTCTTCGTGTCAGTTTCTGTAACTCCATTAGCACACAGTCAAGTGAGTAAAATAGATTTGCCAACGCTTACTGCTTGGGTACGGTTTATTCTGTTGTGGTTGGACCATTTGAAGGACCAGCTAGTTTGGGCCAACAGACCTACTGCAGCATTCTCCTTTCTAATGTTTTATGTACCCATGAACTAATCTACCAATCCCCTCCCACTCATATATTTGTCCAATCTCTTGTTAAGCTACCCAAGGTAGTTGGGGTAGTTTCAAATTAGGTGGATAATACTCACGAGTGAGAAGGGTTGGATTTGAGTGGGACTTGCACTGTAAGTAAAATAGGTGATTAAAGCTATTGCTTGGTGGTCGGTGCTATGCCAACCTTCTATGGTTTGTTAGAAATATACCTAGTTGGGACGAATCTTATTGTGGCTAGTGGTCCAGTGGCTTAACGTTTGGCGGGTCTGAGTTTTGAGACTCTCTGATCGGCGGGTTCTATCCCGCCTGCGGTATGGTTTCTTTGCAATTGTGTCATTACGATTTCGTGAGTCATGTTGATGGCTTGAGGGGACTTGAGCTAGAGTTCGTTCTGGCCATGCTAGCTGGAGATTCGACTGTTAAAAACTGCATTTGTGGTCACCAGTGGTGCTATGCAACCTTCCTATGAGTGTAGAAATATACTGTTGGACGAATGTGCTTATTGTGGACTAGCTGGTCCAGTGGCTAACGTGACGGTCTGAAGTTTTGAGACTCTTTGACGCGGGTTCTATTCCGCCCGTGTATTTGGATTGTTTGCAAATCATGTCATTACGATTTCATTGGAGTCTTGTACAAAACTTGTCAGACACTGCAACATATTGAATCATGATTCTGAGGGCATTTTAACAATAACCTAACGACTATGACAACTACTACTCAAACTAAACCGTCTCTTTGGGTAGGACTACTTCCACTGGGAATCGCCTACGTGCTATACCTTCGCCTGCTAATGTCCCCTTTCCACATGACGTTAGTATTATTAAAATGCTAGGCTCCTTGATTGCTTCAGAATTCCACAATATGTGCCCTCTTTCACACCAACTCAAGGTTGAGGGACTGAGTACCTCGTCTCAGTTATGTCTGGAATTTGTATTGATAAAGTAATCCACTAGATGGCGAAACGTTCTACATAAAGATAACCCAGATGTTGCACATGTGTCTTAATTTTCATCTTGTCTGTTTGTATAACATTTTGTTATAACTAGTATGGTTATTGATAATGATACTCAGCATGGATTCCGAAAGACCGTTCTTGTTAACCAATTTATTAACTTTCTTCAGTAAAGCTTTTTTGAGGCCTGTTGATCTGATTAAAGAAACTGATATTATTTACTAGATTTTAGTTAAGGCTTTTGATAGGTTCTGCCACCAAAGCTGTTAAAGAAAGTGGCAGCTCATGGCATTAAGGAAAAAGTGCTGTCAGCATCGAGTCATGGCTCACAGACAGCAAACAGAGGGTGTCCATAAATGGGGTTAAAACCTCAATTGTAGGTAAAATTACTAGAGTCAATTATAGCTGATAATATAAGAAGCCATCTCGATAGGCAAATTTGATTAATGATACTCAACATGGTTTCACCAGGGGCCCGTTGCTGCCTAACTAATTTATTAACCTTCTTCAGAAAAGCTTTTGAGGCAGTTGATCAGGATAAAAGAATTCGATATTGCTTATTTAGATTTAGTAAGGCTTTGATAGAGTACCACATCAGAGATTGGTGAAGAAAGTGGCTGCTCATGGCATCGGGGGAAAGTGCTGTCATGGATCGAGTCATGGCCCACTAACAGGAAGCAGAGAGTGTGCATAAATGGGGGTTAAATCTGAGTGGGGATCTGTAACAAGTGGCGTTCCGCAGGGATCAGTTTTAGGCCCACTGTTGTTTATAATATATATAAACGACCTTGATGAGGGAATTACTAGTGACACAAGCAAATTTGCTGATGACACAAAGATAGGTAGGATAATCGATTCAGATGTTGATGTCTCACAACGTCAGGAGGATTTAGACAAACTTAATTCGTGGTCAGAAAAGTGGCAGATACAGTTCAATGTAGATAAATGTAAAGTTCTAAAGCTCAGAAATGTCCATAATCCTAGCACCTACCAGCTTAATAATGTTGAACTTAGCCATATAGAATGCGAAAAGGATTTGGGGGTTATGGTAAGCAGCAATCTCAAACCAAGACAGCAGTGCATTAGTGTGCATAATAAGGCAAATAGATTGCTGGGATTTATATCAAGAAGTGTAAGCAACAGAAGTCCAGAGGTTATACTTCAACTTTATACATCATTAGTAAGGCCTCACCTAGATTATGCAGCTCAGTTCTGTCTCCCATATTACAGAATGGACATAAATTCGTTAGAAAACATTCAGCGTAAAATGACTATTAAGAGCACTATAGTGCTCTTCGCACCAACTCCTAGGTTGAGGGACTGATTACCTCATCTTCTGTATATAGTCCTACTGTCTTCAAGTTATGTCCTAGAATTTGTATTGATAAAGCCACTGGATGGCGAAACGTCTACAATAAAGATACCCAGATGCTGCACATGTGTTTTAATTTCATCTTGTCGGTATTATATATCATTCTTGCACAACATCTTCAACACTTGTCCAACCTTTGGATGAAGACCTACTTTGACTAGTGGATGGTACCACTATGACCCCGCCTCCTCCTGCTTCACCTCACCTGACTACAGTATATAAGCCACGCCAACGACCCTATGCTGTACATTCTACAAGACTGAACACATCGACTCCAGGCTGAGGAACTGATTACCTCAAACTCCTCCTCTCCTTACATCTTTCTGCTTTGTATTGGACTGATGAAGCCACTGTATGGCGAAACGTCTATTGAATAGATTCCCACATGTTGCATAAGTGTCTTAATCTTCAACTTGTCGGTTTTTCAAACCATTCATCACAACTTCAGGAGGATTTAGACAAACTCAATACCTGGTCAGAAAAGTGGCAGATGCAGTTCAGTATAGATAAATGTAAGGTTCTGAAGCTCGGGAGTGTCCACAACCCTAGGACTTATAAGCTAAATAATATAGAACTTAGCCATACAGATTGTGAAAAGGACTTTCGGGTTATGATAAGCAGCAACCTTAAACCAAGACAGCAATTTTAGATGAATGGTTCAGATAACCGACACGTTGATAAATTAGACACATGGTTGCGACTCTTGGGTATCTTTATTGAGGAAACGTTTCGCCACACAGTGGCTTCATGAGTCCATACAAAGGAGAAACGTGAAGAACAGGAGGAGAATGAGGTAATCAGTCCCTCAGCCTTGAGTCGATGTGGTCAGTCCATATCTGTGGGGAAGTAGCTTAAATACTGTAGGCAGGAGAGGTGCAGCAGTTGTAGGTGGTGTCACATTTGTTCCATGTGGAAGTAGGTCGTGCCAAGGGTTAGGCAAGAAGAATTCCCAAGTATTAAGATCCCAAGAAGTTGTAGTGTCTGACAGGATTGTAGATGAATGGTTCAGAGAACCGACATGTTGATAAATTAGACACATGTGCAACTCTTGGGTATCTTAAATGAGGAAACATTCTGCCACACAGTGGCTTCATCAGGCACAAATGTGACACCACCTACTGCTGCATCTCTCCTGCCTACGGTATTTAAGCTACTTCTCTGCAGATATGCTGTATTCTATTCAAGATTGATGGACTGACCACATCGACTCAAGGTTGAGGGAATGATTACCTCATTCTCCTCCTGTTCTTCACGTTTCTCCTTTGTATGGACTGATGAAGCCACTGTGTGGCGAAACATTTCCTCAGTGGTGACCTGTACTTAGCTCTGTGAAGATCTGTCCAGTGTGTTCTCCGTGAATTTGCACAAGATGTCCTCTCTTGAGCAACTCTCCCAGCAGCTAAAGAGGAGCTTAGGGTTGCTAAGTTTGAGATACGGCAGCTGACAGAGGAAAACAAGAGGATTCGAAGTAATCCTCCTGTTGTGAGTCCTCAGGTCAAGAGAGGAACCTGGTCAGTGGCCAGCCAACATGGAACGAAGCTGAAAATCAAGAAGACTGTTGGAGTGGGCGGAAACAACGAAGAGCCAGAAGACTGCTGTGCAGACTTCCAACCCATTTTCGGTGTTACCAGATGAATGTGTGTTGTCAACTGGAAACATCACAATGAGTACCAAGGAATCATTGGCAGAGGAGGATGAGTCGACATCCCTTAAAACCCCCAACGAAGACCATCGAAAATGTCACTATGAACTCCACCAGTGAAGGTAAGAACATTGTTTTAGTTGGAGATAGTCAAGTGAAATTTATGGATAAAGCATTTTGTCTTAGGGACAGGAAGAGGAAGCAGAGGATATGTTTTCCTGGGGCTGGGATGGGGGATATTAAAAGGACACAAATGCAACTAATGTGACATTTTTATTGAGGAAACGTTTCGCTCTCCAGGAGCTTCGTCAAGCCATAACGGCTTGACAAAGCTCCTGGAGAGCGAAACGTTGCCACAATAAAAATGTCACATTAGTTGCACTTGTGTCCTTTTACTTTACATATTGTCAGTAATTCTACCAACTTTATTACATGGGGGATATTGTTAGCCGTCTGGACAACATCATGAAAGGTAATGGGAGTAATCCTATTATCTGCCTCAGTGCGGGAGGCAATGATGTTGGCAGACGTAGGAGTGAAGACCTGATTATAAGTATAGGACAGCAATAGAGATAATTAGGAAGAAGGGTGGGAACCCTGTGATATTGGCATTTTGCCTGGGAAAGGAGTTGGAAATGAAATTTGGTTGTCCAGGGCAATTGGTGTCAATTACTGGCTGGACAAACACTGTAAGGAAAATGCAGTAACATTCATAGACAACTGGGACCTCTTCTATGGCAGAAATGACATGTATGCCAGGGATGGGGTTCACTTATCTAGGTTTGGGGTGGGAGCACTGGCCAACGCAGTGGAGGGAGCTGTTAGGTCTTTAAACTAGAAAAAGATAGTGGTACGGGTTTTCGTGGAAAATCAATGTATTCTGAGTGTAGCGGTAGTGTGAGTTTTAAGGAAACCAGTTATAGGAAGACTGAGGAAGAGTTATTGGTGAACATAGGAAAGCCAGTGGAATTAGGTGATAAGGAGAGTAACAGGCATAGTGGAGGAAGAGAAATCAGCAGGAAGAAAAAAATGGGAGGGAGGGTTTCTGAAAATATATTATACTAAAAAGTTGTAGTGCGAGAAATAAGATGATGAATTGAGATTAGTTACAAGTGCGGGTAACACTGATTTTTTGCCATAACTGAGACGTGGTTTAATATGAAAAATAGGGACATGCCTGCTGAATGTCACATTCAGAGTTTTAAATTGTTCCAAGTAGACAGAAATATCGGAAAGGGGGGTGGGGTGGCACTCTATGTCCGAGATCGTTTAAATTGTTGCATAAAAACTGGTATAAAGTCCGAAACACATACTGAGTCAGTTTGGGTAGAATTTTCAGAAGGGCACGAAAAATTTATTTTAGGAGTGATATACCGTCCCCTAAACTTGGATAGAGACCAAGGAAGATTACTGTGGGAGGAAATTGTTAAGGCCACAAGGCACGAAAAACATTGTTATTCTAGGAGACTTTAACTTTAGTCAGATTGACTGGAATTTTTTGACAGGGAATTTGGAATCTAATGACTTTTTAGAAGTAGTTCAGGATTGTTTTTTGAAGCAGTTTGTGACAGAGCCTTCAAGGGTAATAACCTGCTTGACTTGGTTTTGGCAAACAAGGAATCACTTGTCAATAATTTAGAAATTTCAGAGGAACTTGGTGCTAGCAACCACAGATTTTCGCTTAGCAGATTACAATGGGCTTAGAGAACACTTATCATCTGTTGACTGGGGTAACGAAGAGAGCTATCAATATGAGAGTTTTCTAAACACTATACATGCTGCCAAAGAACATTTATCCCATATAAAGAAATTAGATCAAATAGAAATAACCCAAAATGGATGAATAATAGGTTCAAATATCTTTTAAAACAGAAAAAAGGAATTTTATAGGCACACCAAAAGAGTGAGGGTCATCTTATGAATTATTATATTGACATTAAGAGGGACATTAAAAAGGGGATAAGAAAAAACTAAATGGGACTATGAAATTAAAATTGCTAGGGATTCGAAAACTAACCCAAGAAGTTTTTTCCAGGTTTAAAAAAATAACTCGGGGCATCTTACTGACAAGGAGAATGAAATGTGCTCTATTCTTAATAATTATTTTCTCTCAATTTTCACTCAGGAGGACACTAACAAATCCAGTTATAAATTTTTTTAGTGGGCTTGAAGATGACAAATTATGCAATATCATAAGTCACTAGCGAAAGGGTTTACCCAAACAGATAGACCGACTGAAGCAAAATAAGTCCCGGGCCATGATGAGCTTTTTTCCAGGATTCTTGAAGAGGTTAAAATGGAACTTTGTGAACCAGTGACTAACATTTTTAATATTTCTCTTCAAACAGGTGTATGTCTGATTTGTGGAAGAGGGGCTAATGTAATCCATATTTTTAAAGCAGGGAACAAGTCGTTACCGTCAAATTACTGCCCAATAAGCCTGATTTTCAATTGTAGGCAAATTATTAGAGTCAATTATAGCTGATAATATAAGAGCCATCTGGATAAGCATAGCTTGATTAATGATACTCAGCATGGATTCACAAGGGCCATTACTGCCTAACTAATTTATTGACCTATTTTCAGAAAAGCTTTCGAGGCCTTTAAATCATGGAAAAGAATTTCGATATTTTTTTATTTAGATTTTAGTAAGGCTTTTGATAGAGTACCGCACCATAGATGTTAAAGAAAGTGGCAGCTCATGGCATTGGGGGAAAAGTGCTGTCATTGGATCGAGTCATGGCTCACTAATAGGAAGCAGAGAGTATGCTCAAAGGGGGGTTTAAATCTGTGTGGGGATCTGTAAAAAGTGGCGTACCACAGGGATCAGTCTTAGGCCCCTTGTTGCTTATATTATATATCAATGACCTTGATGAGGGAATTACTAGTGAAATGAGCAAAAATTTGCTACTGACACAAAGATAGGTAGGATAATTGATTCATGCGTAGATGTTAGGGACTTCCCGGAGGATTTAGACAAACTCTATTCTTGGTCAGATGCAGTTCAATGTAGATAAATGCAAGGTTCTGAAGCTCTGGAGTGTCCATAACCCTAGCACTTACAAGTTTTAAAAAATGTAGAACTTAGCCGTACAGATTTGCAAAAAGGACTTGGGGTTATGGTAAGCAGCAACCTTAAACCAACAGAAATGCCTAAGTGTACGTAATAAGGCAAAATAGATTATTGGGATTTTTATCAAGAAGTGTAAGCAACAGAAGTCCAGAGGAGATATTAATAAAGTACAGAGATATTTAATAAAGTACTGAGGGTGTCGAACCAGGTAAGATCCAGAAATAATGGATTTAAGTTGGGTAAATTTAGATTCAGAAAAGGGCATAGGTAAGTACTGGTTTTTCTAACAAAAGTTGTAGATTGTAATAAAGTTGGTAGAATTACCGACAATATGTAAAGTAAAAGGACCACAGTGCAAAAATAATGTTTACATTTATTGTAGCAACGTTTCGGGTCTCCAGGAGCTTTATCAAGCCATTACAAACAATACATGGACACAGAGGGTATATAAAGGCTCAGATTGAGGTGAATACTAGTGAGGTACCATTTCGATGTTCACTAGTGGTAGTAGTAGTAGTATGTAGTAGTAGTGGTAGTGACAAAAGCAATTAATTCGTAACATGAGTAAAAGGATATAAAAGCTATTACTTGGGTAACATAAAAATAGGTTGGACAAATATAAACTGGAATGAGGCAGGTTGTTTCAGTGTTCACTCTCTGTGCTTTGTGTTAGTATAACAGGAGAGACTATGTGATGGCAGGGTTTACTGTTTTCAGGAGGATTCTTGCTAAGACTTCGGAGATGGTGAAGCTGCCGTTGTTTTGTTTAATTGTATTCGAAACAGCGATCAGTGCTGATTCAAGGCACTTGCGTGTGCGGAAATTAGTTTCTTTTATCACTAATTGGGCGTCTCTGAATTTCATAAGATGATTGGTGGAATTTCGGTGTTGTACACAGGCGTTGTTTAAGTTGTCGTTCTACATGCGTATATGTGTTCATTGAGGCGGGTGTCGAGGTTTCTTGCTGTTTCACCTACGTAGATCTTGTCACAGCCTCCACAGGGTATAGTGTAAACTCCTGCATTGACTGGTTCGTGGTGCTTGGGTTTTGTCCTGGTTAGATCCTTTATTGAAGTGGTAGAAGCGATGGCGACTCTGGTGTTAGCTTGTGAAAGTACTTTTGAGACGTTTAGTGCACCTGGCTGTTGGGAAGAATTATAACTTTGTTGGGAGCCGGTGTTGATGCGTGGAGAATTGATGATCTGAAGAGCTCTTTTCTTGCAGTCTTTGATGAAAAAAGAAGGAATTGTAACTCAGTGAATGTTTGGTGAATGTAAGTACATTCCTCGTCAAGAAACTCAGGACTACAAATTCGGTATGCTCTTAGGAAAAACCCGATGATGATGCCTCTTTTGGTCTTGGTATCTTGACTGGAATAGAAGTGTGTGAGATCATTTTTATTGGTGGGTTTTCCGATAAACTTGAAATCTTAGGTTGTTGTCTACTTTGTGAATGAGGACGTCGAGGAAAGGTAGCTTGTCATTGGACTCTTCTTCTAGTGTAAACTGAATCGCTGGTTCAACTGCGTTGAGCCTTGCCTGAAGATCCCGTACATCAAAACGTTTTGGAGTTATTACGAGGACATCGTCCACGTAACGTAACCAAGTGACGCTTGAAGGGATGATGTTGGCGAAGTGTTTCAGACTCTAGGTGTTCCATGTATAAGTTGGCTAGGACGGCACTTATTGGGGACCCCATTCCATGCCGTAGGTTTGTTTGTAGAGCTTGTTATTGAAGGAAAAACAGTTGAAGTTAACACAGAGTTCAATCAAGTCAACAAAATCTCCGGGAGGTAAAGGAAGATTAAGGTCCTGGTTGACTTTACGTCGTAGAACCTCGATGGCTTTTTTGGTAGGTACTTTTGTGAAGAGGGAAGTCACATCCAAACTGCTTAGTTTCTTGTTACGGATGGAGAGGTTACGGATGCGGTTGAGAAGGTCGCCTGAGTGTTTAAGATGAGGCGGGGCTGATGGTCCCCAGAAGGCAGGAAAGATGTTTGGCAAGAACTCCGGCTAGTTTGTGTGGAGCACTGCCTATTCCTGACGTGATTGGTCTGAGAGGAATATTGTGTTTATGGGTCTTGGGTAAACCATACATGTGTGCTGGTTTAGGGTTGCTTGGTAACAAGTACAGAAGTTTCTTCCCTTCTCTAGTGCGTTTGAGTATTGTCTGCTTTTGTATAGAAGTCTTTGGTGAGCGTCTCCCACTGTTGAGTGCTGATAGGTTCGTATGTAGATTGATCATTCAAAAGGTCCATCTTTTTAGTGTTGTAGTCACTGGTGTTGAGTATGACGACTCCACCTCTTTGTCGGCGGTGGTGACGATAATGTTGGGGTCGTTGGCGAGGTCCTTAAGGGCAGTGATGTATCTTCTAGGAAGATTAGAAGAAGAAGGTTCACATAAAGCTGCTGTGAGAAGGCCCTGTTATATAACCCTTCTGGAAGTTGCTGTCACTGTGTCTATGGTTCCTGGTAACAAGATTGAGTTGATAGTTAGGTTTGCGTATGTTGGTGGTAAATTTGAGTCCCAGACTCAGTGCTTGTTTCTCGTAGTCGGTTAAGGTGCGTGACGATAAGTTGTTTATCAGGGATTCGCGTCCCATATCCTTCCACCGACTGTTAGTGCAGAGGTACTGAAGTTTGCGATTGAGTTTGATCTTCTGTTGGAGGTTAGCTGTGGTGACTGTGCTGAGAATATGCTCAGCAGTTGTGTTGGTCAATCTGAAGATTGGCCTCTCATATTCCTTGCAGTTTCAAAGGTTTCCTTAGCGATGTTAGAAAGTTCTTCGGCACATTCAGTTAAGTAAGCTTGGGTAGCTGGAGAGAAGGGGTGCTTGGAGTTGGAGAGTTGTGCAGGAGTAGACTTAGGGATCACCTTCTCTGCCAGGCAATCTTGTAGGAAGTTGTGTCTGTTGCAATAGCTGTGAGCACGAAGAAGGGTGTCCAAATAACGTCTGCATGAAATGTCCAATTAATTGGACATTAATTGTACGAATTAATTGCTTTTGTCACTACCACTACTACTACTACTACTACCACTAGTGAACATCGAAATGGTACCTCACTAGTATTCACCTCAATCTGAGCCTTTATATACCCTCTGTGTCCATGTATTGTTTGTAATGGCTTGATAAAGCTCCTGGAGAGCGAAACGTTGCTACAATAAATGTCACATTAGTTGCACTTGTGTCCTTTTACTTTACAGAGTTGTAGATGCGTGGAACAGTCTTCCCAGTGGGGTGGTAGAGGCTAGGACCTTGGGTAGCTTTAAGAAGAGACTGGACAAATATATGAGTGGGAGGGGCTGGGTTTGATTGGTGTCATTGGGTACGGGAGATATTTCTTGGGTAGCTTTGGGTAGAGGTCGTTTTGATAAGGACCTGCCTTGCATGGGCCAGTAGGCCTTCTGCAGTGTTCCTCAATTCTTATGTTCTTATTATACTGCAGCTTTATACATAATTAGTAAGGCCTCACCTAGATTACACAGCTCAGTTCTCGTCTCCATATTACAGAATGGATATAAATTCGTTAGAAAACATTCAGCGAAGAATGACTAAATTAATACATAAGAACATAAGAACATAAGAAATGAGGAACACTGCATGAGGCCTGTTGGCTCATACTAGGCAGGTCCTTTACAATTTATCCCACTAACAAAACATTTGCCCAACCCAATTTTCAATGCTACCCAAGAAATAAGCTCTGATGTGCAAGTCCCACTCAAATCCAACCCCTCCCACTCATGTACCTATCCAACCTAAATTTGAAACTACCCAAAGTCCTAGCCCCAATAACCAATAGGTAGATTTCCA
>NC_069464.1:290961-346206 GCF_026875155.1 Cherax quadricarinatus
GATGAAAGTTTGGCTTGCACTCTGCACATACTCTGCATGCTCTGATCACTTGTCGCACATCTTCCACTGAGTAGGGCATGTTCTTTGATTTGACAAAATGGTACAGGCGTGTAACTCCTGGGTGACACAAAGCCTTGTGGAGAGCTGAGAGTGATTGCAAATCATGACATGCTGCTCCACAGTGGGACCTAGAGAATGCATCAGGTGAGATGTTCTCTTGACCCGGTCGGTACAGAATATCAAAGTCATAACACGATAGTTCCATCCTCCAGCGTAATATCTTGTCATTCTTTATCCTACTTTTGTGCCTCTTGTCGAACATATACATCACGGACCGTTGGTCAGTCCTTATGGTGAAATGTCTACCAGTTAAATAATGCCTCCAGTGGCGAACTGCTTCTATGATGGCCTGGGCTTCCTTTTCTACAGCAGCATAACATTTCTCTGATCCTTGAAAAGTTCTCGAAAAGAAGGCTACTGGTCGTCCTGCCTGAGATAAGACTGCAGCAATGGCAATGTCAGATGCATCCGTTTCCACTTCGAATGGTAGGGACTCATCAATGGCTTGAACTACTGAGTTTTCAATGTCCTGTTTGAGAGTATGGAAAGCGGCTTCTGCTTCCTTTGTCACAGGAAATGTGGTAGCACTCAATGGGCGGACTTTACTTGAATAGTTGTAGATCCATTGTGAGTAATAAGCAAAGAGACCAAGAGTTCTTCGGAGTGACTTTTTGTCTTGAGGCATTGGAAGTTCCCGTAGAGGTCGTAGTCGTTCAGGGTCTGGGAATATTGAACCTCCTTCCACTACATAACCAAGGATGCTAAGCCTTTTAGTTGAAAAAGTGCACTTTTCCTCATTGTAACTGATATTTTTCTTCTTGGCGGCTTCCAAAACTTATCAAGGTTTGCATCATGTTCCTCCTGGGTCTTGCCACAAATGGTAACATTATCTAAATACGCGTAAGTTCCCATGAGTTGCTCTTCCTGAATGAGTGAATCCATAATTCGTTGGAAGCAGGCTACCCCATTGGTGACTCCAAAAGGGACTCTGGTAAACTGATACAGGCCATCACTAGCCTGAAACGCTGTGTATGGTTTATCTTCATTCCTTATAGGGACTTGATGATAGGCACTCTGCAGATCAATTGTGCATAACACGTAGTACTGAGCAATTTTGTTCACTGTATCGTCAATTCGAGGTAGAGGGTACCCATCAAGAAGTGTAAATTTGTTGATTGTCTCAGAGTAATCGATAGCCAGTCTCCGTTTCCTATAACCATCTTTAACAACAACAACCTGTGCACGCCAAGGGGAATCACTCGGTTCTATAATACCCTCCTTCAGCAGCCTCTGAGTTTCTTTCTCAATGAACATCCGATCCTCATAAGAATAGCGGCGTGACTTAGCTGATATAGGATGGCAATCCGCGGTAAGATTTGCAAACAGCTTTGGTGGGTCTACCCTTAAAGTGCTAAGTCCACAGACAACAAGAGGAGGCAGTTCACCTCCATATGTTAAGGTGACACTACCATGCAGCTTCTGAAAGTCCTGACCAAGGATAACATCAGAGCACAGTTGTGGCAGAATAGCTAAATGTACATCTTGATAATCCTTTCCATTAACTCTGAGATTTACCTTACAAAACCCTAAGGTCTGAATAGAGAGAGATGTTGATGCCATGGAAACGGTACCTGATGAGTGATGTAGTCAAGGAGAGCCGTTTAACTAAGTCAAGGTTGATGAAACTCTCTGAGCTGCCACTATCAATAAGACCATCTACTTCTGTTCCTTTGATGAATACTTTCACAACTGCCTTTGACAGTGAATTTGGAGTAGCCGCAGAAGTCACTGTTGCTAGAGTCGCATGATCACTGGAATGTGTGGAGGCACTAGCTCTTGTTGATGCATTAGCACGACATACTTTAGCAAAGTGACCTTTCTTGTGGCATTTATGGCACATTGCTTCACGAGCAGGACACTTTGGACGTGGATGTCTGAAAAACACACAAAGAAAAACACCGTACCTGCTGCTGCTGTCACTGAGGCAGGTTCCCAGGAACTTCATTGCAAGGTCTTGGTCAGATTGGCAGGCACTACCACTCGAGAAGGCTGAGTGTTACTGTATACTTCGAATTCTTCTGGGCTGAATCTAGGGGGCAGCTTTGGCCTGGTTCAAAGGGGGAGCCCGGGGGGGGGGGGGGGGGGGGGGGGGGGGGGGGGGGTGTGGACAGCGCTAAGTCGAGAGTTTCAGAGTTTTATTCTCCAATAAACGCTGCCTTATTATTGGTGATTGCAGGCCACTGATAAAACGCATCCCTGATGGACTCTTACACAATATGAAGCAGCTGTCACTGCTTGAAGTGACAGTCCTTACCTATAATTTTCAGTGCTGAAAGTATTCTCTTAGGACTCATCAATCTGCTCGGGCGAGTTGCAAGGCGATGGCGTGCAAAGATTTCATTTGTAGGTTTAAATTATACTGAGACTTGAGGATTTAGATAGCCATCTTCGTAGGTATTACACTCAGAAATGCTCATATATCTTAGGTGACACAAAATTGATGAGCAGACGTAGTTTATCTAGGATCTTCTTTAGGAAGGGCTCCCCAAGAAGTTTTCGAAGTCTTAAAACCAGTGATTCCATTCCTGAGCAGCCGTTGATAAGCTGCGGGTCACAGTCTAGCCTCTCAGGTTTCAGTAAACGCTCCTTGTTGTGATGTAGTCTAGCGGGGCAGGATCACCACAGGTAGCCCAGGATTCTATGTTAAATAAATTGTTGTTGATAAGAAAACACAGGCCTTATCTCTAGGCTTTATTGGAACATATAATCTTCATAGTACTTCTGCAACAACTAAATATAATGATAGTACATCTTAATAATGGCTTTACAGGTGGTATGATGTCTTGATATGTCAAGAGAAAAGTTATAACTACAGGCCACATATTTAAAAACTCACCATGTAATCTGCATCGCTGATAAATGGATAAGTAGAGAGAAACACACACATGGTGTTGGTGCCATGACACACACCAAACTGTTTGTTGTTGTTTAAAGGGCCCTAGAGGTGGTGCAGTATTATCCTGCTGCTGCTCCCCACAGGACCAGTATCACTACAGCGATGATCAGATTTGTCAAGTTATTTAGTTTGCCAGGTAAAAGAAGTTTTTTATATATTCATTCATGCACATTTTTTTCTATACATTTGCATTTAACCACTGAGGCAGGGTGACCTATAAAAATCTTTCATTTTCTTTTTACATTTAATAATTTATACAGGAGGAGGAGGTTACTAACCCCTTGCTCTCTTGGCATTGTAGTTGCCTCTTATGATGCACATGGCTTATGAAGGGAGGATTCCCTCTCCATTTCCCCATGGGGAAAATACACGTACATTTTTTCGTCAGTAACACATTGGTCGTTTCCCACCAGGCAGGGTGACCCAAAACGAAAGAAAAACCCAAAAAGAATTGAAAAATACTTTCATCAACATTCAACACTTTCACATCACACATACATAATCACAGTATTTGCAGAGGGATGCGCTCAGATACGCAGTTTAGAAGGTCCCTCCAAACTGCCAGTATCCAAAACCCCTCCTTTAAAGTGCAGGCATGTTACTTCCATTTCCAGGACTCAACTCCAGCTAACCGGTTTTCCCTGAATCCCTCACAAAATTTACCATGCTCACCACTCCAACAGCTCGTCAACGTCCCGTCATGCATGGCTTGCTGGGAGCACCCCCAAGCCTTTGTCCCAAACTTCTTTACTCCCTCCCTCAAACCTTTTCGAGAACAACACTTACCCCGCCTTCCTCTACAGATTTATACGCTCTCCAAGTCATTCTACTTTGTTTCATTCTTTCTAAATGACCAAACCACCTCAACAACTCCTCTTCAGCCCTCTGACTAATATTTTTTAGCAACTCCACACTTCTTAATTTCCACACTCTGAATTCTCTGCATGATATTTCCCACCCACATTGCCCTTATACACGACATCTCCACTGTCTCCGGGCTGCCTCCTCCCCACAAGCATTTACAACCCAAGCTTTACACCCATATAAGTGTTTTTGGTACCACAAACTTTCATACATTCCCTTCTTTGCCCCAGGGGATAAACATTATATTTACTATTTTGTCTCCACAGATTACCTCACTGCAAAAATCATCATTTTACCTTCATCAGTTCTAGGGTTTAACCTAATCTTTCATAAACCCATCTGTGACTAGTCAACTTCCGAATATCTGAAAACATTCACTTCTTCCATACCCCCTCCCCTCGATTGTGATATCCAATTTTTCTTTATCAAAATTTGTTTGTAAACCTCATTACCCTACTCTTATCTATGTTCACTTCCAACTTTCTACCTTTACACACCCTCTGTACATATATATGTATATGAGCGGGACTAAGGGCAGGAGGGGACACACTGTATGATGAACTAAACACTAAAGATGGGACCCCCCAAGTGTAGCTCAGCTCCTGTAACTATTTAAAATTAAGGAAAAAAATATAAATAGTCAGTGAAAGACGATGTGAATCACAGAATAAACAAAGGGAAAGATGGTTGCTGGGTGTTAAAGGGTGTGGGGAAAGATTATATCTGTTTTAAGATGAAATGCTTTTCCACCTTCTACTGTACTACTAAAACGGAGGACCACTGTCTGGGGTAACCTCTATAACACCAATAAATCGCTTTTTGTCATATTAGTTCTCTGTTTACATTTTTCTGTGAATACGTCTTGGTAGATCCATCGGCAGAACTGTGCTTGTGGATTTCCCAAATTCAATAATTATTGATCATATATTGGCAATTTTTTTTTTAAAAATGCTGGCTGTCTCCCAATTGAGGTAAGGTGGACTTGAAAAAAGAAACACTGTCACCATCATTCACACTAACCACTGTCTTGTAGAGGTGCACAAAAAAACAGTTTAGATTCACTAAACAGCAGATACCAAACCCCTCCTTTAGATTGCAGGCATTGTTCTCCCACCTCCAGGATTCAAGTCTGGCTAACTAGTTCCCAAAAAACCATTTTGTCTCCACACACTCCTGTCTATCTTACCCCCTCCCTCCTCCTTTTCTAGGGTGACCCCTACCCCCCTTTCCCTCCACTACAGTTTATACACCCTGCAAGCCCTCCTATTTTGCTCCATTTCCCCTCTAAATGATTAAAACCACATCAATAATGCCTCCTCAGCCCTCTAGATATTTTTATTTATTTAGAAATTTTAGCATACATAGAGGTACGAAAAAAAATACAGGTTTAAGAGCAGCATGCCAAAGCCACTTAATGCATAGCATTACAGGCTGGCTTAAAATTAACTTAAGATTAACTAAGCAATGAT
This sequence comes from Cherax quadricarinatus, assembly GCF_026875155.1. Classification (NCBI taxonomy): domain Eukaryota; kingdom Metazoa; phylum Arthropoda; class Malacostraca; order Decapoda; family Parastacidae; genus Cherax; species Cherax quadricarinatus. The sequence continues at coordinate 296,311 of NC_069464.1, forward strand.
GAAATAAGTGATAAGACATTAATGTAAAACAGATAACTATAAAGCACAAAATGAGTATTACAAAGACAGGTCATATGGTTGATTGGGTCCCAGGTTTAACATTTATGTGTTATAATTGTGATTAAACATTTGGATATACAATTTTAAGGTTCAGTTAAATTTAGTATTTATTTGGTTTTGAGTGAGTAAGTGATCTTTGAGAAGAGACTTTTAATTTATAAAACAGGTAGTGTTTCTTTTATATTTACAGGTAATGAATTCCAGATTTTAGGGCCTTTTATGTGCATTGAATTTTTGCATAGCGTGAGATGGACACGAGGAACATCAAAGAGCTTATATATACCCTCTGTGTCCATGTACTGTTTGTAACAGCTTGATAAAGCTCCTGGAGAGCGAAACGTTGCCACAATAAAATGTCACATTAGTTGCACTTGTGTCCTTTTACTTTACATATTGTCGGTAATTCTACCAACATTATTACAATCCACACTATAACCACCAACCACAACACTATATAATCACCATCTACAACACTATAACCACCATCCACAACAATATAACCGCCCACAACACTATAACCACCAACCACAACACTATATAATCACCATCTACAACACTATAACCACCAACCACAACACTATATAATCACCATCTACAACACTATAACCACCATCCACAACAATATAACCACCCACAACACTATAACCACCATTCACAACACTAATTACCACCCACACTGTACTTTTACAAATAACTAGGTAGTAATGGTTGTTGTGTACTTGTTGCTATTCATATTTTCCCGATAAATTATAAAAGTATTTATTCTTAAGGAATGCAGTACATAGTATTTTATTGTGATGCTCTATGAGAAAATAATTGTATACATTCATACAAGAGTTCCTTTAAGGAAAATGTTCCTGTTTATCAGGCATGTGTGTAAGCTGATATGGTTCTGTAGCCAAGTGGACCCTGTGTGTGCACACCATTGTCAAAATGTTTCCTGTTATACAGGCATGTGTGTAAGCGTATGTTTGTAGCCAAGTGGACCCTGTGTGTGCACACCATTGTCAGAAATGTTCCTGTTTATCAGGCATGTGTGTAAGCTGGTATGGTTGTGTAGCCAAGTGGACCCTGTGTGTGCACACCATTGTCAGAAATGTTCCTGTTTATCAGGCATGTGTGTAAGCTGGTATGGTTCTGTAGCCAAGTGGACCCTGTGTGTGCACACCATTGTCAGAAATGTTCCTGTTTATCAGGCATGTGTGTAAGCTGATATGGTTGTGTAGCCAAGTGACCCTGTGTGTGCACACCATTGTCAGAAAGTCCTGTTTAATCAGGCATGTGTGTAAGCTGGTATGGTTGTGTAGCCAAGTGGAACCTGTGTGGCACACCATTGTCAGAAATGTTCCTGTATTATCAGCATGTGTGTAAGCTGGTATGGCTTGTGTAGCCAAGTGAGACCCTGTGTGTGCACACCATTTGTCAAAAATGTTACTGTTTAAATCAGCATGTTGTAATCTGTGATGTTCTGTAGCAAGTGGACCTGTGTGTGCACACATTGTCAGAAATGTTCCTGTTTATCAGGCATGTGTGTAAGCTGGTATGGTTGTGTAGCCAAGTGGACCCTGTGTGTGCACACCATTGTCAGAAATGTTCCTGTTTATCAGGCATGTGGGGTAAGCTGGTATGGTTGTGTAGCCAAGTGGACCCTGTGTTTTGCACACCATTGTCAGAAAATGTTCCTGTTTATCAGGCATGTGTGTAAGCTGGTATGGTTGTGTAGCCAAGTGGACCCTGTGTGTGCACACCATTGTCAGAAATATGAACATTTGGTCACAATGGACCCATCACTGTTTTGCCAGTTCTACTGGAGTGAAGGAGTTTGGAGACATCAGCAAACTTTATCAAAAAAAGGTATGTAAATGTCATGTTCTTTATCATACATGATTTGTCACTGGCTGCATGTGATAAACTATGTGAAAAATTCTCTCTTTATTCTTTCTCCCTTCTTTCTCCTTCTTTCCCCATCCACACATGCATCACATTTATGGCCTCAGACTTAGAATACCTTTTGGATATGGCTTGAAGTGCAATTTTTGGACTTAATCCAACATTATTGATACTGCTACAGCTGATGCTTTTGATGCTAATATGTTGCCACTGTTTGCCATTACTCACATCTACACAGTGTGGCTTATGGATTTCAACCTGGAATAACTTTTAAATCTGGCTTGGATTAAGGGACTTATGTAGGCACCACTGATGCTGTTGATTCTGTCTCCACTGACACTTGCAGCCCTCCTTTTCTGCGGATGATAATGATGATGCCGCCCCTCCTCCTTACTGCTACTGTTGCTGCTGCTTCTCCTTTCCCTCTTATTCCTCTTCCTCTTCCTCTTCTTGTTATCTTTGATGCTGCATTCTCTGACTCATCCTCAGCTCATGCCTCACATCCATATAAAAGTGTTGGAGCTCATGTTGGAACTCATGCCAAACATCCATAAAAATGTTGGAGCTCATCCCTCACATCCATATAAAAGTGTTGGTATTACTGTACTCTGGTATATTCCCATTTTTGCCTTCTTTCCTCAAATGTCTCAGTACACTACCTACCTTTTTCTTTATTTGTTCCATGGTTTGCCTCATCTCTCACAGATCCATCTGCCAACATGTACACTCCCAAATATGTATCTGAATACATTCACTTCCTCCATTCTGAATATATGATTATAAAGAAATAAAAATTAAACTTCTTTCTATTGGTTTATATTGGCTTTCCCCCCCCCCCAACTAGATAAATTACTGCAGTCTGTTACAAAGAAATTTCTGGATTGCAAAGGCGATTCGCTTGACAAGCTTCTCAGTCAGCCTAGTATATTTAAGCCAACCCTTGAACCCTTCATGAGCATTTTTTTTTTTTTTTTTTTTTTTATTTTATTAAACCAAAAATAGAAATGACAAAAAAAAAAAACCCAAAAGATGACAATTTTTGAACAATAATGAAAAAAAACATTACATTGAAAATTAAAAACGTAAACGAAAAAACATTACAATTAAAAATATGACCCCTATTCCCTACATATAAAATAAAAAACCGATTTAAATTGCCCATACTGATACAGTGGAAAAGTTAACTTTCGCAAAAACATGCAAACCTATTTTAAAAAACTCCCCCTAAAATTTAAATCATCCGTGCCTTAATTTTACCAGAATAATAAAATACAAGTAACTTTTTTTTATGTCGTTACAGAAAAATTTCCCTTGTTTGGGGGTCAGGGAAAAAAAATATGGATAAAAAACCCATGAGCAAGAACACATCCAAGCGAAACCTACACCGACCTACAGGTCCATAAAATTTTTTTTTTTTTTTTTTTTTTTTTTTTTTTTTTTATATTTTATTTTAAAAACAGACTTAAAAAATATAAGATGTAAAACTCATTTAAGTCTAAAATTAACCAACCCTCCCTAACAAATGTTACACACCACACTTTAAAAACTCGTGGGGTACCCCCCCCCCCCTCCCTGCCCCCCTCTCTTTCACTTCCCCCAAACCGTTGGGTCCCAAAAAGAATTACAGATTGAAACAACATTTTTATTTAACATCCCCAAAAGGGGTATTTAAAATGATCGACTAAGACCATGCAATGCTTGCACTGAAAAAATTTTATACGACTATTCCCCCCCCCCCTAGGGGTTACCCAAACCCCCCCCTATTTCAACCTAACATACTATAAACAATGAATGTTGCCTAATCAAAAGTCAAAAAGCAATGCCCAAAAAACTTAATTTATGAAATGCCCTAATGGTTCAGTTACTTAACAATATTTATTACCAACATGGGATATAGAAAAGTCACAAGGAATCCCCAAATTACTACAAAACCATGGGAATAACTTAGTCTCAAAATCCAAAAACATGTAAGCCTTTACACTTTTAAAACATTGCAATTCCAGTGTTAAAAAAAATCACACAGCTTCAACATGACATTCAAGCCTATACAGTTATTTGGACATTACATATGCATTGACAACATCAATACAACATAAAATAACCATGACAAAAGGGCCACATAAAAGACTGTGCCTGCACGCACCTAACCAAAAAAAAACCTTTAACCCCACTTTTTGGCCCAACTTTATTTACACACTACTGCTTAACCTCTTTACCCAAACAAAATGAAAAATTGCAAAAAACCCGTACGAACACAAAGCCAGAATTTAATAAAAAATATCCACAATCTCGGGGACCCGTGATGATCACGCAAACACTTGCTGTGAAAGGGGCACCTAAAAACAAGTTGGAGCAAACTTCAATTATTATAAAAAATTCTCCAAATTACAATGTCTTACCGTAAATCAATATTCCCACACACTATGTATATTAGTAAAAAGTCCTGTCACAAAAAAACTGGCCAGCTCCCGGTGCTACCCCCCCGGGGTCCACATATTATTCATCGCTCACTCCCCAAAACACTCCGAAAAAAACTTTTGGGGTTATCCTTTTCCCAGGGAGGCAACCCTGTTTTCACCCTGACTTCCTACCCCAGCAACACTTTCCAATCATACCCCCCCCTCCCTCGTATTTTTACAAGTCTAATAAAACCGTAACGTTTTGGGCCTAACCCCTCAAAAAAATCCTTCACCCCCTCCCCCCCCTTTAAAATTTCCTTATTTAACTTACCGTTTATAGAACGTTAACGCTAACACCTCCTCTTCCCCTCAGTAACCCTGTTTGCCCGCAATCCCCACACTATATAGATAAAATTCTCCCAAAATGTACCCACATTGATTACATTTCCTCCCAAACCCCCCCCCCCGAGACTTAATGTTTTACCCCCTATCCTATTTATCCCCCTTTTTTTTAACCCCCCCTTGACACCCTCGTCCATCCAAAAAATACTCTAAAAGCCGAACTCCTCCCCCACCACATACCCCACACTCCCCCCGTCAACGCCCGGGTCTATCCCGTAGAACCACACCCGACGGTAAAATCCCGTGCAGGAAAACGATACTTTACACCCCAACACGGGGTTGAACCTCATCCTACTAAAACCTTTTCCATTTATTTCCCCTGCATAAGGGGGGAAAAATTCCCCCCTTAAAAAGCGCTACAACCCTCCCGGCTAAAAATTCAAACCTCCCTTTTTTAAACCTTTGCGGCTCTCGATCCCACCCCCAGAGCCCTCAACCAGTTTCACCTCATGCAACTAAACTCCTGTTCCCCGTTGCAATTTTTTGGTTTTCCTGGCCAACCCCCCCCCCCCCAACTTTCCCCTCCCTCCCTTTTAATGAAGACACTTTTGACCCCCGCTTTAATCCAGCAACCCCAAAGCCCCCCCTTTTTACGGGTAACATTACCCAATCTTCTTAATCAATCACAGCTCGAACCCCACAAAATTTTAAAAAAACCTTCCCAAAAATTTTAAATCGTTATTTGTGGCCCCATTAATGGGAACACGGCGCCACGTGCCATACTTTGCTATACAGAAAGTATTAAAAACAAGGGCACGTGCAAAAGGGGTCAAAGAAAAGGTCGCAATGACCAAGCGCCCCTGAATCCTTTCTCCCATCCAAGCGAGTTTTCCATGCTGCCACGGGTAATCGTCTGCAAAAAAAGCCCAGTTTTTTTAACGTTTTCCCCGTTTCCCTCACAACGACTACCCCAATAACCCAAACCCGCCCAAGCTCCAACCCCATGACCATGGATTTATCAAAATTTCCCCCTCTTCCTTGCCCGCAAACATTTGTACTACCCCGTTAAGTGTCCTTGACATCCCCCCCCTGAAAGAAACGTTGTATCACCAAAACCCCCAATTTAAAATGGCCAAACCCTCGAAACCCTCACCCCCTGGTCCCTTACGGACACAACGTGCCCCCTAAATCTAAAAAGGGGCCCCTGTACGCTGAAAACAATAATTTGTGTAGGACACCCCTGCCTAAGTCCCCTACCCTTACAATTTTCCCCACCCAATCGACCTTAAAATCTGTACCTGCCATTGCCCCTCCATACAACCCCAAAACCCACCCCACTATTTTTTCCCCCAAAACCCCTGACCCCCCGGGTGGGTTTCATGCTTTCCGATCCACCTATCGTAGCCCCCTTTCAATCGAGCGCCACCAAAAACCCCCTCCCCCCCCCCCTTTTTCCTCCCGTTTTAAAAAACCTGCCCCCCCACCTAGACCTCCCCGGCAAACCCAAACTGAGTTTTTGATATACCCGCCCAACCCAACCCTTTACCCGTTTCCCAAAATCTTCGCAAACAATTTTTAAACTGCGATAACAACGAGATCGCCCCAATCCGAAAGGTATGCTGCCCCCTTTCCCTTCGGTACCAAAACAACGACAGCGTTGCCTGCTTTTCACCCAGCTCACCTCTCTCCTTCTGCAATTTAATAAAACCAACCGAAAATGCCTCATATTCCCAAAAGTCGATAAAACTTACCGGGGGACCCCAAATTCCCGGGTGCTTTTCCCTTTGCATTCCACTTAAAACCCTCCCTATTTCCCCCCTTTTATTTTTGCCACCCCGGGGTTCCCTATATGTTACGCAACTGAATCCCACTCCCAACACCTGTTCTAAAACCCCCCTCCCCTTTCCCCCCCCCGTTGCCATACTTCTCATACCACTTGTCAGCAAAAACCCCCCCCATTCCTTCGTTACTTGTTGACCCGCCCCTCCCGACCCTCCTATCGACATGAACCTCCAACCATGGAATAGTCTTGCCTGCTGCTTTTTTTTCTGCCACAATACCACTGAAAGGGCTTTTGCCCTAACCCTTCCCCCCCCCGCTGTACCCGCACCGTTTTGGAAACCCCTATCCGTAACCTCCGCCCCGCCTCCCTTTAAAAGCCCTAATTTTCCCATTGGGTAAAGTCCCCCCACCGCCCCCCCCCGCATACAACCCCGTAATCTATCCTCCAAATAGTTGCAAGCCCCCTATTTTAAAGAAAATTTTCGTTTCCCCTTTCCCTTTTCGTAATTTTGCTTAATCCGTTTTTTAGCCCACCATCCCACCACAACCACATCCTTTCCCCTTTTATCTCGCCGGTTTTCCCCCCCCACAGCGTTTTCAAAACCCTCTCTCCCCCCCATACCCAACACACTTGTATTTAATTTCCAAAATCCCTAGATATACCTGCTGTATCCCCGCCACCCTGCTACTACCCCCCTGATGATCCCAAAAAACTACTTTTATTGTACGGAAAAAATGTAACCCAAAACCCCCTTTGGGTTATAGCCTATCCAACCTTGCAGCGTAACCCCTCTTACAAAAGTTGCCCTCCTCCCAGCCCCTCCTCCAACCGCATCCCCCAACTGAATATCCCCAAAAAAAATCTCGCAAGGCCGCCGACACGTGGCCCCCCCTTTTTGGGTTTCCCCGTCGCCCTTTAAAAAAAGCAGTTTTCCCGTCGCCACCAAAGTGGCCACTGAGGTTAAACCACGTAAGAAGAAAAATAGTCTTCCTCAAAAACCCTTTTTTACCCCCACATCATTTTCCGCTGGTGCATAACACATCAAAAGAACCCCCCGTCCCATCCCCACCCCCCAGCGCAAAAACCCTTTCCCCCCCCCCCCCCTCACTTTTAGCAACACAAACGGGGTTTCCTCCCCGTCAATATCCCACACCCTTTTAGACGTGCAGATGGCGAGTCTGACAAAACCCTCCACCTCGAGCACTTTTTCCCTCCTTGAAAATTTTGTTCTTGCAGGAACACTACACCACCCATATTTTTTCAAAACATTCAAAACCATTCCTTTTCCCCTTTTACAGTCCCTTTTGTTACAGCATACCCCTAGGCCTCTTTAAAGTTTCCAACCTTCCTCCCCTTTTTCTTTTATCCCGGGCCTCCGCCCCAGGCCCGCCACAAGGGTTCACCCATCACCCCCCCCCTTTTTGCGATGCCTCTTATCGTGATGTTGACTTGTCTTCCTTCCCCCCAACCTCTCGCCCGGCGCGGACGTCATCTGAGTCTGAGCCGCCGCTCTCTTCCTCGTGATGCCCTCTTCATCATTTATCTCTGAGGTTCCCTCAGTGAACCTCAAACCCCCACCACGCCCCGTTCCCAGCACACGGCGACCTCTTCTTACGTTGGCCCGTCAACCCTGCTATGTTTTTTATCCTTTTAAATTTCCCCTTTCAGGCCCGCCGTTCTCTCTCCCAGCTCAGGGAAAAACTCCTCTGCAGGCGGTGCAATGTCCAACACCCCTGAAGCTCTTCCTCTATAGCCTGCACCCCCTCCTGCACTTGCACTTCTGACTTTCCCTTTTTGTAGTAACGATCCTTTTCATCAAGCTTCCCCCCACACATGCCATTCCCTCTTTTGGGAAACCTCCACCTCTTCATCCCAAGCGCCCCGGCCCTTGCTTGCGCATGGGCCTCAAAGCTTCACGCTGGGAACTGGTCTTCACCAGTTTGGCGGCCCCTCCTCAGCCCCAGCACTCTGCCGCCATTGGTCGTATGCCCCACATATTCTGCAGTACTCCTGTCCCCCCATACGTACCATAACTTTTTCCTGAAGTCCTCCCAAAACGACGTAAGACGGTATGGGGGGTCCAGAGTCACTCAGGGAAAAAAGGACCCTCCGGGGGGCGTCCCAGTAAGCCCCCTGCCGTCCACTTGCCCCTTTTTTGCCGATGGACGGTTTCCTAGCTCAAAAACACTCCTTATTCAGCCTCACTGCCTCAAAAGGGACATTTCGTATCTTTAAACCCCCGTAAAGTGGGGAGTAAACGTCGATAAAACCACCTTTAAAAATGGAGTAGCGTCAAGACCACGTCTTGGAAAACCCCTACCCCAAAGACTCATACACGGACGGGGGGAAATTTAGTTTTTCGAAAATTTTTTAAGCCCCCATTCGGGCACAACCCAAAACCTCATCGTCCCGGATTCCATGGTCTCCCTAATTTATTGCGGGAGTAAGACTTTTCACTGAAGAGGGTGAAATCGCCCCCCGAAGCAGCTCAATCCAATGGGTTTTACGCGCCCCCTAACACTCAGCGCCATGTTGATACAAGGTGCTCGCCCCGAACAGCAGAGGGGGTGCAGGGGCAACCCACTCGACCCTGGTTTAGGCAGCGAAAAATGCCCATGGGGGGAAAGCACGGTCCGCGCAGCTGCTCGCCCCGGTGTCCTGTACTTTTTACATCGTACCTACTATTAGATTTACTCAACATTTTTCAAAAAAATGCCTTCGAAAACTTCTACCCAATTTGAAATAAAGAGTTTTTGAATCAAAGAAATTTCCCAATTATCATAAATTTACCTAACCTAAGCCAGTTTTCATCTGATTTTTTAAAGCTAACAACACGAAAAAATTTTCCACTACCCCAAAACCCTATTTGTTGGTGACTGAAACAACCTTGTATACCATAAAGAGAAAAAAAAAAAAACACTAACGTTTCTACCCGAAACAAATCCATGTTTCTCTCACCAAAATCGTCGTATCGGTCGAACATATCCAAGCAATGCCCGCTCCCCCATCCCCTTACATTACCCATCCCCTTTGCTTCCAATAAAAACCCTTATCCATCTAAAAAAGGGATCTGAAACAACAAAAAAAAATTTGTGAAAGGGGACAACCTTGACGCAAACCCCTTCCCAACTGAATTCCGATCTCCCAACCTCCCATTCACCAGCAACACGCAAGGTGCCTCCTGAATACATTAATTTGCCCATGATATAATTTCCGCGCCCCAAACCCCTGCCATCTCATGATCTTCCATAACGTCTCCCGTTCCACAATATCATATGCCGCCTCCCAACTCTATAGCCAATACCCCCCCTTCCTAGTCTTACTCTTCTTCAATAAACTTCTAATCATACCCGTGACCTTCAACTAGACCAGCCCGGCACCACCCCCCCCCACCCCATATTGGTCCCTTGTCAATCACTCTGCCCAGGATTTTATTTTATTCTGTTAGCAAGATCCTTCCAAAAATTTATAGTCACCACAGTAATAACGATAATTGCACATAATCTTTAACCGTAAAGGCTGGGGACCTTTAGGAACTAGGACGACCACAGCCAACCTTTGATTGTTCCCCTAAAACCCCACTCCCGCTTTCATTATATTGAATAAACGTACCCAAAAACCCCTTTAAAACGTTCCAATTTTTGAAGAATAAAAGTCGCTGGGCAACCCATCAATTCCTGGCGCCTTACCCAATTGCGCCCCAGATAAAGCCTCCCAAGTCTCACACTCCGTTATCGCCCTCCCAACATCAAACGAACATGTGCTCCTTCATCTCACAACACACAAACCTACCGATTGACTGCAATCAATTTCACTTATTCCAACACTTTGCGTTTTTCAATTTAACCCAAGCAACTATATACCCCTCATACCCTCCCGTCGTCCGTCAACTCCCTGATTCACTCTAATACCCCTGCATACCTACGCTGAACATTCAACCCATTAACTCCATTGCTAGCGACGTCTGTGTTGATTCCTCAAACACACCCCGACGGCGATCTCCCCACAAAACCTCTTCGATTCCACCCTTAAGCCTTTTCCCCATCAAACCTTTCGTTTGTAAATTTCGTATTGCTCCTAAATTCCTTGTCAATTTCTATAACAGATAATTAGCATTCGCTTGTACTTAGCAGGCGCACAACTGGCCCCTCTAAATAACGTTGGAAACCATAATTGTAACCTGACTAAATCTCACTCCTTACTAATATAATATTCCTTAATTCGCCATTTTTGGCAATCGTTTCCCCGATCCACTTAACCAAATCCACATCTCCAGGTGCTTTCAACCACAAGGCGTTCCCACATATGCCCAAAAGACAAAAAGACTTTCCTCCCACTTTCAATAAACTTAACATTTAAATTCCAAAAGAGGACCCCTTTCTAGCACAACCTCATACTACATCCATTACAACTCTCTGTGATCCGAAAACCACAGTTGTAGGCAGGCGATTCGCGTCCGTACCGCACTGTATCGGCATGAAGACAAGTAATTCTATCCAATCTCGCCGCTTATGCTCGGATAAAATAAGGGTATGGCGAAACCATGGGCGCAGAGGGCTCACCCCCCCCAGACTCATCCATTAAACCCAAACTCGTCAATAATCGCCCAGGAATCCCAAGCAACAACCAGCTCCTCGAGGCTCCACATCTTTTCGTCGTATTTACACAATTCCAGTCGCCCCATTATCGCTACATTTGGTAAAACTACGTTTAAAATTGCACCCAGACATACATCCATCTAACATTCATCAAACTCATCATGCTACGCCCATTCAGGAACACCCACCATTCATCCCACCCTTACCTGGCCTTTCAACTCCCGTAAATCCGTAATTTGAAATATCCAATAACCCTCACTTAAATCCCTCTCCCATCTGCCCCATACACCTCCTTATTTCTACACTTTGTCCTAATAAAAATTTGCTGTAATGAGCATTAATTCTTCACACACGTTAGCTCCCTATATCCCAAGACATATACATATAATCCGTATTATATACCTACCACATTCTCTACCATTTGATTCACCCACCTATGTCTAAGCTTAAAACCCTCAACACCTGCAAACCCCCCCCCTCCCACTAATCTTATTACCTTGACCCAACCAAACCCTTATTAGTTCAATACATTCGCAAAAATACACTATATGGAAAACAGTCCTCCCATACCACTACAAAGCCTTGCATATCCCATCCTGCCCGTATTCTCTTATGGAATAAAACCAATACCAGACGGTAAGATCCCATGTAAAAAAAAATCTATACATTATTATCTCGTAACTTTAGGTTTTAAACGTAATTTGTTCAAAACGCCCCCAGATATTACGCCCAACCATACATCGGATATAACACCCTTCTCCCACTGCAACCACTGCCTGTACCTTCCACCCCCGCAAGGTTTCCCATTAATATGTGAAGGTCGCTCATGGTTTATGATGACCCGTAAACATTTGCCTCACCGATTATGAACTCCCCTAACCACCCACCACCGTAGTCATATCCTGACGTATCTGTATGAGGTCCGCCCTTACCCTCGCCCCCCCCCCCTCCGCTTATATACTATGTTTCAAATACACACTCATAATCCTCTTCAACAGCTATAAGACCCAGCCCTCCTCGGCCACCGGGAGTGTGACAACCCGCTCTACCAACCATTCGCTTCCAGTACCCCAAAAGAATCTAAAAAGCGCTTCTTTGTAACCTTTGTATCTCACTACGAAGTATCGATATATTGCGCTAGCATGCCAAAGTTCACTATATAATAGGACATTCGTTGTAATTACTCTTTGATGCAAAGGTAAGTGTGCAGCACGTAACCAATGATGCGCTTCAAAACACCATCCTACAAACGCGACTGAATTTATTTGTTGGCTAACTCGATATCAACTTACATAAACGATCCCCACATATCAGTTGGTTGGGTCCACCTTTTTCCACCAGTTGGCAAGCTAGGTTCTTCACGATGGGTGTATGCCGGTCATCTAGACCTCATGTTGCGCCCCACAGTATGGCCATGAACTGTTTCGTTAGTCTATCCTTATTAATTGACATGCCAGAAGCCTTTTCAAAACATTTACTAACTTTCCACCCGAGGCAAATCCCTGTTACCACTTACAAAATCGTTGTGTCATCAACATAGCCAACAATGCCAGCCCCCCCCCCCTTTTCGTCACCAACCCATTTGCTGCCAATAAGACCCTAATTCCTCTATAAAAGGGATCCTTAAACACGCAAAAAAATTTGTGAAAGGGGACACCCTTGACGTAGACCCCTGCTCATCTAATTGTTCTCCTAACCTTCCATTTACCTGCACCCGCAAGTTGCAACTTGATACATAATTTGCCCATGATATAAGTTCCTCTCCAAAACCCCTGCCATCTCATAATCTCCATACGCTTCCCTTTCTACACTATCAATATGCCGACTCCTCAATCTATAGCCAATACACCCCCCCCCCACATCCCAATTTTACACTTCTTCAATAAAACTTCTAATCAACCATGCCCCTCATACATAGACCTTCCCGGGACCCATATTTGGTCCTTATCGATCACTTTAAACCCCAGGACCCTTTTTATCTGTTACTAACTTCCTTGCAAAAATACATATAATCACCACACAATAACAAATAGCCACGATAGTCTTTAACTGTTAATGGCTCACCTTTAGTGCACTAAAACGAACCACAGCCATCCCGCTGCTGTGCCCCTAAAACCCGATCCCGCCTTAGGATATTGAATATCTTACCAAAAATTCTTTAAACCTCCAATTTTGGAGATAATAGTCACTGGGGCAACCCATCAATTCCTGTGCCTTAACCTAATTGCGCCCCGATAAAGCTTCCCATGTCTCGCTACTCCCGTTATCGGCCCTTCCAAAACGACTCGATCATGCTCTGTCACTCACATGAACAAATCTTCAATACATTGTTCGCATCGCTGTTGGGCCGTGCTTACGCACTGCGCAGTAGCCCCACGAATCCTGGAGTTTCTGCGCAGTTTTCACTTTCAGACAGGCGGAGTACACCGTCAGGAAGGAATGACACCGTCTGCATTGAGCTGTTGGGGGTTCTCTGAGCCCTGCTACGATGAACGTCGTTCTACCTGCTATATATTAGGGATTTATATGGAATCCCCCCTAACGAGGAACTGTATGGTGTGGGCCCTAATGGGGTAAAACGAGTATTTGTGAATTTCCTGATGACTAGCTACTAACAGCAAGAGTGGTGGAGAGTAAACCAGGAACGCCGAATGTGGCCTCAACTCGACGATGATTGGCATGCATGACGTTCCTACTTACTATACGTGTGTACGAGTGAGGAATGTACCCTTGTTGCGGCGACTAAGTTTTGGTATAATGGAAAGTTTTTTAGTCAAGAATGGAGTCGATCTGAAGCCAGAGGTGTGGGTATGGAGGGATGGACCATATGAGGCCTCCCGGAAGTCATACAACATCAATATGACCCCCTCAAGACGCCTATACCTCGTATGCATGTATGACAGGCACTCAGAAATCAGGTATATGTGACAAATGTGGGGCAAAGGAGAACGTGTCTCTTTGCTGCTCTTATGATCATATAGCGGCGCATGTGGCACGAGAGTTGCCCAGGGGTAGTCAGCCGCCGGTGGAGACGTCCAGCAAACGAGTGTGGTGGGCGGCTGCGAATGACTGGGACTCCTCTATGGAGTGAGAGGTGGAGAAGGAGGTGAACAGATGGGGACGAGTGTCACACTCCCGGTGGAGGAGGAGTGTCCTCTCCAACGCCTGTGGTGGTGGTGGAAATGGGGTAGTCGACCAGGAGGTGTCCTTGAGTCAGTGCTCCAGGAATTCTTGGAGGAGGCCGGTAGGAAGGACCAGGATACGACCAAGTGAAACGCAGCAATTGCAAGGCTGAGGTGAGAAGTCGGAAGTAGCAGGGAATACTGGAAAGGATATACTGTAGTGGCAGAGGTACACAGGGAGGATGTACCTGAGGAAATGTGCTTGGTAGCACTCTAGAAGAGGCAGTGGGTTGACTGAATAAGTATGCGATTTTTTATATAACACCTGGGCAAAGACAAGGTAGAGGCATGGCAGAGGTGGTCCCGCAAATCCCCTCAGGGGGGAGTACAGGGAAAATCGGGGAGAGACAAGGTGGGGTAGGTGTCCTATTAAAAAGAAGTAAAAAGAAAGTGTAGCAGCTTGAAGTGAAGTGGGCAAGCCACAGCGGCACAGAGGTAAGCCTCCTCTCCCTGACCATTCAGGTGTCTAACGATAAATGATAATGGCCTAAAAACTGAGTAAAAAGGGTCTGGTTGGGAGTGGTTCCTCAAAAGGTTACGACTTGATGTTTGTTTCCTACAAGCATAACCATAAGTCAGGTAGTGAGTTGAGATGAAGAAATAATTGTTTGTAAGCATGGCAACGCTTTTAAAGGGCGAGTGCTGTTTTAGTAATTGAACCAGTCAATTGCGAGTCATGGGTGGAGGAGGGGGTGGGAGGAGGGTTTTTCGGTGTATGGGTGAGGGGGCAGAGTAGGGTATGTTTTTGGTGGAGATTTATATCCTGCGATTGGTAATGTAAGGAAAAATCCAGATTTTGTTCGTGACGTTTTTTGTTATTAATTATCTCATGGGTTTACCCTGCATAGCGATAATTGGAGGGTGATTGAATTGTGTGATTAGGCATGCTGACGTAGTACCTCGGGGGGCGGGGTGCGTGTTGGGTGACCCTTAAGGGATGACTTGTTGTGCGATGTCGTGTGGTAGAGTGGTGTGGCAGGGGGGGTATCATGTTGATCATACCTATGAAACAGGGAGTTATGAGGCAAGGTGATAGGATTTATGTGAGGCAGGGGATAGTATGGAGAGAGCTAGAACAGTAGACCGTGGTTTATCAGACCACAGTAGCAGAGATTGGCTGACCTTAGGGTGGATGGTAATCCGAGAATATAATCAAGCTATTGGAAATTAAATGTGAGGCTTTTACAGGAGGAGGAGATCAGGTCGTCCTTTTCAGTACATGGTGGGAAAGGCTTTATGTGAGGCTAGGGATGAGGAGTGATTTTGCTAATTGGTGGGAGTTTGCAGGCAAAGTGAAATGTAGAATTTTTTAGGAGAGGGCAGGGAACGGGCACGCTGGAGGATTGGGATTAGCAGAATTATTTAGAGGGTCAGTTTGAATGAATGTTATGCGTGGGGGGGTTAGGGAGGGAGTGGAAGGAGAAATGTGGGAACTTAGGATGTCGTTTAGTAGAGAAGCATAATGAACGATTTTGATGCACTCATGTACAGGGCAGGATTGGAGGAACGTACTAAAAGGTGATCAGTCCAACCGGTATGTTTCTCAGAAACTTCAAGGACATACAGTTGAGGCATACGTGACGCATAATGTTGTGGAGGGTGGGAGGTTATGTTGAGGGACAGGGCCTCACTGACACAGATTCTATCAGTAGGTATGCTGATGATTGGTTTACGAGAAATGTAAATAGAAGGTGAGGGGTGGGAGGTTAGAAACATTTAGAGGGTGAGGTTTTCGCAGGGTATGGGCAGGGGATCGGAGTTGGAGCGGCAAAACGGGGAAGAGGTGGGGAAGTGGTGAATTTGGTTGAGTCAGGGGAAGGCACCTGGGAAAAATATGGTGTTATCTAATGATTTTTACAAAGCACATTGGGAGGTACTGAGTAAATGCCAGTGGCGGTCTGACAAATGGGGGGGGGGGGGGGGGGGGGGTTGAAATGGGGCAGAATGGCCAAACACAGAGAACTGTCGTGTCTTGGTAGTCAAAGAAGGAGGATAGGAGAAGGGATTGGGAGATTATCGACCGTGTTGTTAATGGTGTACGGAGTACAAAATTTTTGCAGAAGTATTGGGGAACAGGTTAAAGAAGGTAATTGGGAGTAGCGTAACATGGGTCAGTATGGATTCCGGGACGGACTAGGACGAATGGGCACAGTGTGATAAGGGAATTTTATAGAGAACATGTCAGGGTGAGAGGGGCGTTCCTTGATTGGATTGGGCATCAGCATATGACTGCGAGACGAGGCCATTATTGTGGGCTGTTGAAAAATGGGTTTTGGAGGGGGTCGTGAGGTGGGTGTAGGCATTCTGTAAGAGGGGGCTGTCATGAGGGTGTAGGTTAATGGTAAGCTGGGTGGGGGCGGTGATGAAGGAACAGGGATTAAGGCAGGGTTGCCCGCTGTCACAGTAGCTCTTGCTATGCGTGCAACATCCTTTCTTTGAGGCCTGTGGACGACGCAGTGCGGGAGGTGGGGGGGAAGTATGGGGAGCATCGTAGGTTTAATGTGGATGAATAACAACTGTGTTATACGAGTGGGGGAGGCTTTACGAAGGGGTGGGAGAGGTCATAGAGTTTTGGGAATGTATTCAGGAATGGAAGTAATTTAGACAAAGACTAGGTTATTGGAATTAGGAACATGGGTATGGGGGAGATGGGGGAAAAGGGATGACGTTGTGACAGAATTAGGTGATGGGATAGGGATATGTATGCAATTGCCAAGGAATGTGGGAGGATTAAACTCAGAAGCAGTCACGAGTAGGTATAATAGGCAAGTTAAAAGGTATGAGGGCCAGTGAAGTGGCGAACAGTCAGCGGGCGTAGCGTTACATGGTAATTAAAACTCGGTGTGGTATAGTAAGGACTGGGGTGTCGTCGGAGGTGTACCCTATTGGGGGCGGCGGATATACAGGAAATACAGAGGAGTGGTGTTGAGGGTTTGTGAGGGGATTGGGAGGCCTGGTATGTCCAAAGATTGGACCACGGAGGTGAAAAGGGGGGGACAAGGTTTTGTATTGCCTTAGGGCCAAGGGTAATGGATATTATAATATTAAGCAGAGTATCTAATGGAAGGGGGCGGGGTGTTATGGAGGATAGTGTTGATGAGGGAATGCTAGAAACTGTGTGGAGTGGTAGGGATATTGAGAAAGTGTGAGATGTAAAAAGATTCATGTTGGCAATGGGGCAGTAAAAAGGTTGAAGGTAAAACCCAGTGGTGGGTGAGGCGTGGGGAAGGGTTGTATTGCAGGGGCCGCCGTATACCCCATGTATAACTGGAGGTCATATGGAGGGATTTCAGGAAGCTTAGGAAACCAGCAAGGGTTAGGGAGTTGGTGTACCGTTTTTCTAATGGTTGTGGTGGCATCAACGTCTATGTTGCATAAGATGGGTTTGGTTAGAGAGTGCAACATGTTAATCTGGGGGATGATGAGACGGCATATCATGTGTGAATTTATGATCACTTTGGAAGTGGTGAAGTCCTGGAGGCGGGGGGTTAGATAGGCTGTTGGGGGAGGGGAGTGGTCAGTGTCATAGATCGATTGTCGATGATAGATAGTGAGGGAAGCAAGTGAAGGTGGGCAGGGCTTTGATGTAAGATAATGTGCAGATTCTTGCATGTTTATCTTGTGGTATGAGCAGATTTCAGGCATTGAGGATACAAGCGATAGCAGCGTGGTTTTATAGGACAAGGTGTAGGAATAGGTTAATATATGGGTGGAATGGGAATCAAGTTTTTGTCGATAGGTTACGACATTAACTGTATCACAGCTTCTAAGGGAACAGGGGGGGCAAGGGTAGAGTCCTCTTTAAGTATGTGCGGGGGGTAGTAACGGTTAGGCTAGCAGTGTGAAGGTGTGAGAGGGTGAGATAGTGGAGAGCATAATATTTATGATGGTTTATGTTCCAGCAGAGATATTTGATAAGGCGATCAGTAGACCTTGGATACATAGTCCATACATGAATGCCTTTGCATTGCATATTTTGTTGGGTAAAATTTAATGCATACACTAACGAGGAGAGTGGGCTTAATAGTGGCTGTTAAGGCTTTTTAGTCAAGTAGTACTGAACACGATGCAAAAATGATCTTGCCAAGTGAATAGCAGTAATTCTTTTTATTAATCAATTGAGAAGGTTTTAAATATACAAAATAAAGCAAGGAACACTGTAGTCAAGTACTTAAGTATAGTATGAAGCTTATTTTGTAGTTTTAACATGTAGCTGCAAGTACTTTCCATATTGCCCTAGTAATAAGCTTTTCTTTATGATATGAACTAGAAATACAAGAGATATCCTTATAACGGTAACTTCTTTATAGAATAAGGATGTAATATCTTTGCACACGTTAAGTTATGTGACGAATATGACTGTCAAGGATGTTTAATTGTGTTTCAGATAGGGAGAATTAGATTTAGTTTCCAGTCCTTAACAAGATATGATCTTAGCTATGAGTTAGTAAGAGGTAGGGGTGTCCCTGTTTGGTATTTCTGAAGGGGTTTTCTTTTATTAATTGCCCCGTCCATTGAGAGGGGAGAACCCATTTGATATGTTCAATGGATAATAAAATCTTGGTTTATATAAATATTTACATAGGTTGTTTAAAGTGTGAGGTAACATGAAGTGTATTCCTTTAATTTTATGTGTAAAAACCATGTCATACAATGATGGTACTGACCGTTTATTGAATTTCTTTGTTGTTGTTTTATTATTATTGATATTAGAATATTGTGGGTGTGTGTTGACTCCGCAACACACCCGCCGACTGCCGATCTCCCCACAAACCTCCTCAATCCCGCCCTTAAGCTGTTCCCCATCAAACCTCTCATTTTGTAAATTCCGATATTCTCCTTCAAACTTCAATTTCAATAACATGATAATTTGTCCTAAATTTGTGCATAACCGTCGCGTCAACTGCCCCTCCAAATATATTTGAAAACCGTATTGTAACTGATTATAATCTCTTACCCTCGATTGAATAAAATATTCCTTATAACGTTTTTTTAGCTATTGTTTCCCACCAAATAAACTCATGGCACATCCCCCTGGTGCCTTCTGCCACTAAACGTCCCACATATGTCCAAAAGACAAAAGACTTTACATTCAATGTTCCAAAATGATGGGGACCCTTCCCGAGCACACCCTCAATATCCACATCTATTACCACTCCTCTATGATCCGAAAAACACATCTATCACATCCACCGCTCCGCACAGTAACCGCACAAGGCACGTACATTCGGTCCAACTCGCCGCATTACCTCGTTAAATGAAAGGTATGCTCTACCTCCTCCCCCACAACCCATCCGTTATCAACCCCACCCCCGTCAATATATCCCCCCAAATACCCAAAAAAACAACACCCCGCACCTCTGGGCTCCACATCTTTACGACGTATCACGCAATTCCATCTCCCCTATTATTGCAACAATCGGTATACCACGTAAAAAAATAGACCATCACGTCCCGAACAAATTTAGTTTTAATACTCACGTCACCCTCAGCCGGACCATATACACATACTAACTAATGGGAACCGTACCCAAGTTCCATCCACCTAAATACCCTCCCCTCCCCCCCTTCACTACGCCTTTACTATAAACGGGCTAGTTTCCTCTTACCAAAATGCAGCCCCACCTTTCAAACGAGTCCGCATGTTCCATGTCACATTATATCCACCTCATATCCAACTCATAACCACCTAAAATTATGTTCCTGTAAATACCACATCCACACCAAGTCGCAACCAAATACTCATTAAACCACGTAAGCATCCTCTCAGCTCTCAACCCTTACTATTTAAGTAAAACAATTGAATTCAACAAATGGGTTTTCCTTTTGTCCCCCGGGCATTGACTTTACCCCAGCACGTTTTGCCAACACCTCTGTCCCTCCCCCTTTGTTGGGAAATCAACCTTGCAATCCTGATCCTTGGGTTTCACCATTCCCTCTCTTCTGAACGCTCCACGCAAGACTTTTTCCCCAGGGCGTTTGGGCAGGAGTTAGCACATCATCAGAATCCGAATGATCTGGCAGTCCCTTTTCGTGACCCCCCCTCCACCTGCATTTTGACAACTGAAGCCACCGTCCTGATGGCACCTCCACCTCTACAGCAATGCCACCTTCAATCCTTTAGACTCGCTCGTTCCGACAAACCGACATCTTCTGCCATACCCATCAGTTCACAGCCTTCCCAGAACAAGCCTGGACCTCCACCTGATCTAGGACCGATTCCTCTCACAAGTCATCCAAACGCCTTTACAAAGACGCCGCCACTTCGTTCACCCATATTAGGTATCTCTCCGGTCAAAAACCTTATGTTGTCCAATGACTAGATTCCCTTGAAGCGTTACAATTGGCGAATCGAGCTCCTTTTCTTTGTCCACCACCTCACTCCAGACAACCCGTTGTTTGGGGCGGTGTAGCTAGAGACTGTTCCGCTCATCGCCAACCCGTCCACTGGCTGCTGTTGCTGCTGTTGCCGTTGCTGTTGTGGCCGGGTACCCGCTTCGTTTTCCACAATGCTCCGCGAAGAGGTCATAAACCCACATAGCCGACACTTACTTGTTGCCCGCATACGTTACAAGACAGAGTCCTTATTTCTTTCAACACAATATATGAAGGAATAGGGTGTCGAAGAGACAATTTTAACTGTATAACGCTCCTTGCCAGCGCCCCTGCAAACGGTCGCAGTTGCCCATCTCCCTGCTGTTGCTACGTGAACCGTCCCATAATACGCAGTTCACTGGTAATTTCAAAATCAGTCGCCTCAAAAGGCACATTTCCTGATTTTCACCCAGGTGTAATGTCGAGATACATCATGAAGTCTCACCGACACAGCTGTAATTAACCGTAATGATGGTCTCCTATACCTTGTCGACACGCCTCCTAGACTTGTGCAGACGTTAATTTAACGAAGATTCTTGGTCATTCCGATTTTAATGCACACCACATATCTCCACATTTGCTATACCATAGGTATCGCGAATGATCGCTTGTTAATAATAAATCCCATGTTTGATCCTTGACAGCACCACGGATCATCTCAATGCAGACAGTGTTGATTCTTCTTCTGCTATTCAGCGCCATGTTTGTGAGAAATAAAGTTTCACCAACCAACGCAAGGGGCAGCTCCATCAGGTAAACTAGCAAAACAAACCTCACACAGAAGCGTCTGCGCAGCTCGTCCACACGGCTCGGAGCGATGAGGACAAAGCTTCATGAGACATGTTTGAAAGCATTTCCTTCAGCAGCAACACAGAGGTGATAAGATCCACAACATTCATCAGCATGAATAAGGAAGGAGCCTTTCTTTATTAGCAAATTTACTGCAATCAAACCTCCCATTGAGTGCACTTATCTAGTGCATTTTTAATAAGGAGCTTTAGTGTGGTTGGGATGTGTAGATCAAGGTTTTACATTGAAAGCGTATTTAATGAACAGTATTGATATAAAGGTAGGGAATTTTTTTCACAGCAATTATGGATTTATAAAAGGGGCAAAGGAATAGTGTAATTAGGGAGCAAAGTGCAGATGTTTGCAAGTATATAGAGTAGGTTAGTAAGTTATTAAATGCTTAAAGAGTATTTATGAGTATAGTGAGGCTCAGGTTAGGGTGTGTAGAAGGAGGGAGACTATTTCCCGGTAAAAGTAGGTCTATAGACAGGGATGTGTAATGTCACCAGGTTGTTTAATATATTTATAGATGGGTTGAAAAAGAAGTAAATTGCTGGGGTGATTGGGGAATGAGGTGGAATTAAATTATGGAGAATCAAATACAAAATGTGAGATGACACATTTTAAATTTTGCTGATGATACTGTGGCTTAAGGGAGATTGATAATTTAGACACATGTGCAACACTTGGGTAACTTTAATGAGAAAAATTTTCGCCACAAAGTGACATATCGGTGCCATACACAGAGAGCGGAGAAGAACAGGAGGAGTTTGATGTGATCAGTCCCCACAGCCTTGGATCAATGTGGTCAGTCCCGTCATCTTAAAAGAATACCATGCATAAGTGCGGAAGAAGTAGCTTATAAACTGTAGGCAGGAGATGAGCAGCAGTCGTAGTGGTATCACATTTTGTCCAATGGGAAGTAGGTCCGTGCCCAAGGTTTTAGGCAAGCGAAGAATTCCTGTAGTTGACTGAGTGAAGCCTACAGGTGGCCAAACTCCTTCATTAAAGATACCAAGTGTTGCACATGTGTCTAATTTATCAACTTGTCGGTTCTCTGAATCATTCATCTACAATTTTTTTTTTAATATTTTTATTTAAAACATTGCGTAAACAAATAAGCAGAAAAATTAAAAGAGATACAAGCAAAGATTACGCACTAGAAAATTTACTTAGAACCCGAAACCAAATATTGAAACCAAACAGCACAGTGGTAAATTTGGATACCATAACGTGTCACAGTGGTAAAAGTGATAACATACTGCACAGTGGAAAAATTGATACCATACTGCACAGTGGTAATATTTGAAACCAAAACTGCACAGTGGTTAAGTATTGATAACATACTGCAACAGTGGAATATTGATACCCATACTGCACAGTGTGTATATTGATACCATACTGCACAGTGGAATATGATACCATACTGCACATAGTAATATTTGATAAACCATACTGCACAGTGGTAAAATTGATACCATACTGCACAGTGGTAATATTGATACCATACTGCACATGGTAATATTGATACCATACTGCACAGTGTGTAATATTGATACCATACTGGCCAGTGGTAATATTGATAACCATACAGCACAGTGGTAATATTGATACATACTGCACAGTGGTAATATTATACCATACTGCACAGTGGTTACTATTGATACCATACTCACAGTGGGTATATTTGATACCATTACTCGCACAGTGGTGAATATTGATACCATACTGCCATGCAGTGGTAATATTGATACCAAACTGCACAGTGGTAATATTGAACCATACTGCACAGTGGTAATATTGATACCATCCTGCACAGTTGTAATATTGATACCATACGCACAGTGGTAATATTGATACCATACTGCACAGTGGTAATAATGATACCATACTGCACAGTGGTAATATGATACCATACTGCACAGTGGTAATATTGATACCATACTGCACAGTGTAATATTGATACCAAAACTGCACATTGTAATATTGATACCATACTGCAACATTGGTAATACACACACACACACACTGAAGAACTTACAATGGTAAAACACTTCTCACACACATCAACAACACTGTATATTACAATGTAATACACTCTCACACACAACACAACCGTAAAATACAATGGAATACACTCTCACGACACAACACACTGTATATTACAAAAGGTAATACACACTCACACACACACCCTGTATATTACAATGGTAATACACACTCAGCACACAACACACAGTATATACAATGGTAATACACTCTCACACACAACACACCGTATATTACTGTGAATATACACACTTCACCCCCAACACTAAACATTACAGTGATATGTTTTATTGTGTTAAAGACAACTCTACACAAGGTTAACTTATAACAAAACAACCAAACACTGGAAAATTATAAAGATTGAACAATAAAACAAGAGATATAAAAAACACCTAAACACTCACAATGACACACATCACAAGCACACATAGGTGAGGTTTCTGCTGTCAACACACACGTATGCGAGACTAAATCTAAGATCTCAGGTGCTTACAGAGCCCTACGAATACCAAACACTAATTATAGGCGAATATCACGAAGATCTTAACATACATAGTGTATTTAGGATACAAAGAAGGAAACGGAATAATACTAAAAGTCAAAATAAAAACATCCCAATATAAACAAAACAAAACTACGATGTGAAAATTTTACATCTCAGCGGGAACTAAGAAAAAAAAATGTCAAGTAGTTACATGTTAATATAATATTACTGAAAAGCAGACTGTAACACAGCTAAAAAATAACAAAAAAGAAGACCCAGTAGCTTATGCTAGGAAAAACTTTGTTTTTTTTTTTTTTTTTTTTAACCAATTACAATTGATTCAAAATCATTAAAGAGCATCTATAACATGATTTGAGTCATTGAAAATTTTCCAACATAAAGTCCATGAATGATTTATGCATGATAAATGATATATGCAATCGTAGTGCAACACATATCTAAAATATAACTTTTTGTTCCTGAAACCCTTGGGGCAAATAACCATATTGCACCCAGATATCAAAAACTCAATTATACCTCCTTAAAAACAGCTCTCCATGCTCACACCCATGTCTAGGAAAATAGCCCGTTGTGTCCCAGCTTACCCACTTTGCAAATCCCATACATCCCTTAAAGTGAAATTCTATAACCTCACTAAAATCTCTCTCCCATCTTCCCTCCAACACCCCTTAATTCCTACACAGTGGTCCTATTAAAAAGTTGCTGCCAAGCATTAATTCTTGCACGCACGTCCGTCCTCCCCTCATACCCCATCATAAATATATAAATCCTAATCATATACCCAATCGCATTCTCAACCCTTTTATTCACCCCAGTTATATCTAAACATAAAACCTCTCAAGACCTGCAAAGCCCCTCCCCCCACTACCCTAAAACTTACCGCATCCAAACCTTAAAAGTTCAAACCAATCGCAAAATACAACCGTATGATAAATAGTCGCCAATCCCACCACACATCCATTGCATTCCCCATCCTCCTCGTAATCTCTTATAGAATAAAACCAATCTGAACGGCAATAATTCCATGAAAAAAACTATACATAACTACTCTGACTTTAGGTTTTTTAACTGCAATTTATTTAAACGCCCCAAATTATTTGCCAATGCATACATCGGATAAACTCCTTCTACGCCGCTACCAGAGCCTTACCATCTGCCCTATCAAGATTTCTCAATTTAATATGTAAAGGATCCCTCACGTTTATAAATAACCCGTAACAATTTCCTCGCTATCATGACTCCCGACCCCACCCCCCCCGTCCGCATGATCCTATGTATCCTATGAAGACCGCCTCCTTTCACCCTCTCCTCCCGCTTATAACTATGGTTTAAATTACATACTTCTATCCTCTTTTCGAACATCTATAAGACCCAGCCCACCACGGCCAACCGGAGTGTGAGCACCGCTCTACTTTACCATTCGCTCCCCTGTTTTCTCCCAAATGAACTAAAAACATTTTTTGTAGCCTTTTTTAACTCACAACGAAGTATCGAGGAAAATATTACCGTAACATGCCATAGTTTTACTATATAATAGCACATTCGTTGAATCACCCTTTGTTGCAAACTTAAATTAGCAGCTCTTAAACCACTGAGGCCTTCAGAACACAATCAAGCGATACCACGGAAGTTATTTTCTGTGCTAACTTGATATCATTTTACATAAACGATCCCACAAATCCTTTATTGGTCCACCCTTTTCCACCTTTCACAACCATTCCGTCCTCACGTTCCTTTCCAAGAGTCATATACCATATTGTTTTCCCCAAGTTGATCGTCATACCAGGAGCCTTTTCAAACTTTCACTAACGTTTCTACCCGAAACAAATCCATGTTTCTCTCACCAAAATCGTCGTATCGGTCGAACATATCCAAGCAATGCCCGCTCCCCCATCCCCTTACATTACCCATCCCCTTTGCTTCCAATAAAAACCCTTATCCATCTAAAAAAGGGATCTGAAACAACAAAAAAAAATTTGTGAAAGGGGACAACCTTGACGCAAACCCCTTCCCAACTGAATTCCGATCTCCCAACCTCCCATTCACCAGCAACACGCAAGGTGCCTCCTGAATACATTAATTTGCCCATGATATAATTTCCGCGCCCCAAACCCCTGCCATCTCATGATCTTCCATAACGTCTCCCGTTCCACAATATCATATGCCGCCTCCCAACTCTATAGCCAATACCCCCCCTTCCTAGTCTTACTCTTCTTCAATAAACTTCTAATCATACCCGTGACCTTCAACTAGACCAGCCCGGCACCACCCCCCCCCACCCCATATTGGTCCCTTGTCAATCACTCTGCCCAGGATTTTATTTTATTCTGTTAGCAAGATCCTTCCAAAAATTTATAGTCACCACAGTAATAACGATAATTGCACATAATCTTTAACCGTAAAGGCTGGGGACCTTTAGGAACTAGGACGACCACAGCCAACCTTTGATTGTTCCCCTAAAACCCCACTCCCGCTTTCATTATATTGAATAAACGTACCCAAAAACCCCTTTAAAACGTTCCAATTTTTGAAGAATAAAAGTCGCTGGGCAACCCATCAATTCCTGGCGCCTTACCCAATTGCGCCCCAGATAAAGCCTCCCAAGTCTCACACTCCGTTATCGGCCCTCCAACATCAAACGATCATGCTCCGTCATCTCACAACACACAAACCTACCGATTGACTGCAATGCAATTTCACTTATTCCAACACTTTGCGTTTTCAATTTAACCCAAGCATCTATATACCCACTCATACCCTCCGTCGTCGTCAACTCCTGATTCACTCTATACCCCTGCATACCTACCTGAACATTCAACCCCATTAACTCCATTGCTTTGCGACGTCTGTGTTGATTCCTCAACACACACGCCGACGGCCGATCTCCCCACAAAACCTCTTCGATTCCACCCTTAAGCCTTTCCCCATCAAACCTTTCGTTTTGTAAATTTCGTAGTTGCTCCTTAATTCTTTCAATTTCTATAACAGGATAATTAGCATTCGCTTGTACATAGCAGTCGCACAACTGCCCCTCTAAATATCGTTGGAAACCATATTGTAACTGACTATATCTCACTCCTTGACTAATATAATATTCCTTAATTCGCTTTTTGGCTATCGTTTCCCACCAATTAACCAAATCCACATCTCCAGGTGCTTCAACCACAAGGCGTTCCCACATATGCCCAAAAGACAAAAGACTTTCCTCCTCTTCAATAACTTTACATTTAATTTCCAAAAAGATGGACCCCTTCTAGGCACACCCTCAATATCTACATCCATTACAACTCCTCTGTGATCCGAAAAAACCACATTTATCACATTCACTCTCCGCACTGTAATCGCATTAGACACGTACATTCTATCCAATCTCGCCGCATAATCTCGTCTAATAAAAGTATGCTCCACCATGCCACCCCCCCCACACACATCCATTAAACCCACACTCGTCAATAAATCTCCCAGGAATCCCAAGCAACAACCGCTCCTCGAGGCTCCACATCTTTTCGTCGTATTTACACAATTCCAGTCGCCCCCTATTATCGCTACATTTGGTAAACTACGTAGATAATATACTAATACATCTTGTACAAAATGAGTTTTTAAGTCGTACATCTCCCTCGGCCGGCCCATATACACATACAAAACTTATGTGTGCTCTACCCATAAACCATCCACCCTAATCACTCTCCCCTCCCCCCTTTCACTATGGCGTACTACAAACGGGCTATTTTCCTTTACCAGAATGGCGACGCCTCCTTTTAACCTCGTCGCATATTCCATATACACATCATAACCATCCATTTCTAACTCATATCCAATTCTGTAATTGGTGTTCTGGATAAATACCACATCCACATCTAGACGCACCAAAAATTCATTAAACCACTTTCGCTTCCGCTCAGATCTCAAACCGTTAATATTTATTGTCAAAACCTTAAAGTCAATTAATGGGGTTTTCCTTTAGTTCTAGGTATAGACTTTTCACTTATACATTTTACACCACCTCTATCCCTCCCCCCTTTTTTGGGAACCACCTTGATAAACCCTTGTTTCGTGGATTCACTGTTCCCTGTCCTCTGTACATCCGCCCAAGACTTTTTCCCTGGCCTTTGGGCAGGAGTAAGCACGTCGTCTGGGTCTGATGGGGTCGCAGTTCGTTTTCGCGTCCTCCCCTCCCCCTGCATTGGGATTTCTTTGTCTATCGTGATGCACCCCCACTTCTGTACATTTACGTCTCCCATGCAAACCACTGACTCTGTTACGGCCTCCCATGTGTTAAACCGATCCAAAATTGCACCTGGACCCTCCCCGGTTGCGATCACGTTTAACAAAAATCCAGTCCCTTCACTAAAGAGCCGTACCCCTTTCCCCCCATAGTGGGCAGAGTCTTTTTAATACTTTTTTATGTCGGACGGTGATTCTTCCGCTTTTTTTGCATCCTCCAAAGCTTCTCCTGCTTTTTTTCACCTCTTACTCCAAGTGATTTGTAGGAGGGAAATGAGCAAAAAGACTGTTCTCGTCCTCAATTCCTCGACCTCTTCCGTTGTTTCTGTTGTGATATTTGGAGATTCCCACGCGTTTCCACACTTGCCGCTATGGGTCATACGATCCAAAAACCCGACACGTACGACTTGCCCCGCTATGTTACATATCTTAGTTCGAAATGCTTAAAAACATAATTTTTTTTTTTTTTTTTTTTTTTTTAAAAACACAATACATTTCATAATTTGTGCTAATTTAGGTTACATAAACAAAGAAACATAACCTTTAAAATAAAAAAAACAAAAACTTACATTCTTATCCGACTAAATTTTAAACATAAGAAAAACACGTTAAACTGAAAATTTGCTTAAATTTCCCCCCCAAAAGTGCCCAACCCCAGCACACAAAAACATACATGTAATAAAAACAGCCACCCCGAACATCAGGTGGGTTTATTATTCCATAAAATACACCCAGTATTTTATAAACAAAAGGTATATTATCCTAAAAATTTTACCTTATTTACTTTATATATGAAAATTATAAAACAAAGACTTCTCTATACCCAAATTTCGTTGCACACTCTTTAATATTTTATATTAAACTTTTACAAAAGAAAATATAAAAAACCTCAAAAATTACAATTAATAAAAGGTGACAAAATACCCTTTTCCCCACACCTTACCACAGAGAAACTAAACACACTATTAAAATAAAAAAGATACAATCATGTTACTAGCCCTTTTTTTCAGGTTAACAATGCTTTGAGTGTTCCTTTTGTAGTGTCTCACTAAAAAAGATATTTAATTATTAAAACTATGTCATCAATGATCTTTCTTTACACAGGGTTAAACTAAACATTCAACACAAAAATTTCCCCAAATTACAAATTGACATGTCATCCTCCCATAAAACTCTCAGAAACCCTTCCACATTTACTATCCTTCTTGGCATAACTCGCTTAAAAAAGGGGAAAATGGTCCCTTAGTATTAAAGTACCCAAAATTTACTGAGCCCCCCTTACCGTATATTTCATATGCCCCCGGACGCTTTCCCCACCTGTTCCCTAAATGATTTTATTTTGATCCCGTGCGATAAAATTCCTGCCGCATCCCCTTCCCCTAACCCCCCCGCCTTTTCTTCAACCCCCGGGAAAATAAAAAAGAAATCTGTCACAATGTCAGAATGGCTTCTTTACAACCTCAGACACCCCCTTTCCTCTAAGTTAGGGCACGCGGGTCTCTAATTGCCCCCACCCATTAATTGAAGACTTGCCAGCCACACCCGTACTTCCCCCAACTCCCTACAAAAAATACGGCTGAAAAGCTGTTTCGATTCCCACAATGTTGCTTTTCGTTCCCTTTTACCAAACCCATCACACACAAAGTGTTTTTTGAGCTAAAATCCCATTAAAAAACATAAACTAACTCCCTTCCCCAGGATTAATCAAGTTTTGGAAATCATCCCAAATGTCCCCAAAATCATACAAAGGGTATACCCGCCACCCCTTGATCATTTTGGGTTTTCCCTATATCTTTTAAAACCCTTCCCCCTTGAGCGTTTTACCTCACCTATTACTAACATAACCCCTTAGCATATTCTCACTTCCCCTCAAGTCCTTTCCTCCCCCCAAACGTCGTACATCCCTCATTACCCCCCAAAACCCTCACCCCCTTTTACCCCCCCCCCCCTTAGTACTTTTTTTTAAATACATGGCCTTTACCCTCGGCCCTAGCTCAAACCCCTACTCCCCCTGCGCCCCTTCTCATAACCCTCTTTATTAGCTGCTCGCCCAAAACCCATATATAACGAAGCCCCTTTCTGTTCCCTTTATCTCCTGTTCCCCGTAAAGGTACACCCTGCCCTTTCCCACCTTTACTAAAAACCCAAATGAATTTTTTTATTCCCCTTTGCATTAGGAAACCCCTTCGCTTTTAGGTTCCAAATCCGTTGAAAACAACTTTCTCCCCCACCAATTTGAATTCCTCTTTTAGCTCTTGCTCATCTCCCATATAGATAATCCCACAAATTTTAAAGTGTTCAGTAAATTTTCCCCCAAAACCCACCCCATTCTCCCCCCCACCCAATCCCCTATCTCTAAAAATTTTTCGATTTACCTGTTGACAGCATCCCCTGGGGCCTCTCCAAAAAAATCATTACTCTCTCCACCTTTCGCAACCTTGACATCATTGTCAGTATTGTTGTGTCATCACATCCCCAACTACCTCTGTGCCCCCGACCCCTCCTGTAACGTTGTTGCTTCCTAAAACCATTTCTAAAACGGGTGTTTTTGATACTTTGCAAACAGAATTTGAGACATAGGACCCCCTTGTTAAAACCCTTTCTCTTTTTCAACACGTACCCCTACCATTAATTTTGCCCCTGAATCGTAGCTTCTGCATACAAGGTCTTCACCCATTTTCTATTCCCTCCCCAAAACCCAAAACCCTTTAAAAAATGTAAACCCATGTACTCCTTTACACCGTAAAAGCATTTTCCAATAAAACCCCCAAAATTCCCCCTCCCTACAACCTGCAAAATTCCCTAATAGCTATGTATCCCTCAACTCGCCCCCGGAAATTTCCCCAAATGCCCTTGTGCCCATACCCCTATACCCTTCTTCATCCTGTTCCCAAAAAATTTTTCGCAAAAATTTTTTAATCCGTACACATTAAAATAGGGCCCCTGTAGTGTCAGTGTTCTCCCTCGTTTTTTTTCTTTACAAGCACGCCACACCCGCCCTCTTGACGTTCCCAAAATTTTCCTTCCTTCAGATCAATTCAATACCTAAAACCAACAAACATTTTTGGTTTCCAATGCACTCTGTAAAAATCATTGGAAACCCCTAAATTTCCCGGGCTTTCCCCTTATTTAAAATTAAAACATCCTCTTTAATTTTCCTTCTTATTATTCCCCCCAAACCCCCCTTTGTCCCCCACCTTTCCCCAAGCCCTTCCCCCCTCCTTTTCTTTTTAACTATCCCCAAAAATTCCTTTTTCCCTTTTCCCTTTTAAAAAACCAATAGTCCGCAAAATTACTTACCCCCTCAGTTGTCACCACTTTTGCCCCTTAGTAAAAACCTTTCCCCAAATCGTCACAAACTCTAAAAGTATGATAGTGGACTCCTGTTGTTAATGCGAAAACTTTTTAACACATCCCCGACGGTTTATCTCCCCCCCCATACTGCCCTTCCCCTTAATTCATAAAAATTTTTTTTGTTGCCCCTTTAGTCCCCTTTACCCCTGATATTTTTTCAAAAGATTTCCTTTTCCTTGCTTACATCATTGAGCTGCTGTTCCAAATAATTCTGAAAAAACCGTCCTCCCCCTGCCCCCCCCTTCCTTTAAATTTTTAAAACCCCCCCCCGCGATCCCAGGTTTACCCCTTTTTCCCCCCAACCCAAAATACTCCTACCCCACCCCTTCCCCTCCCTTTTGTCCCCCCAGTTCTAAACTCGCGTTCCCCCCTCCTCCTCCCAAACCTTGCATTTAATTTTCCAGAAACTTGAATCTTTACCACTCCCCCCCAAATCCAGTTTACCAAAATGCCCTATGATCCGAAAACCCTACGCCATTTTTTTACCCTCCTCCCCTAACTGCCCCCGTTTTTTTCCTATTTAACCTCGCTGAATAATTTTCCTAACAAAAGTGTAACCATCTCCAAGCCCCACCCCCCTCCACGCCCCTCACCCTGCATCCGAAAAAACATTGCGTAACAAATCACAACCCCCGCCCCCCTTGGCCCCCAGCCCCCCCCCCTTAAAAAAACACAGTTCCAGTCCCCCCCCAAATTCGTTTAGGGTAAACTCCTTAAAAAATAACTAAAACGTCTCTCACAAAACCCTCTTTTACTTTGATTATATTCTCTGTGCAAAAAAAACCCCCAATAAAAAATACTTAGATGCCCCCACTCCCCTTCCACCCTCCACCCCCCCCCCCCCTTCTTCCCATTTTTTTAAAAACGTAAGGGGCTATTTCCTTCACACCCTTTGCCCTCCCCCTTTTAAAACCTAAAGACCCATTTAAATACAATTTAAAACCCCTTTAATCCCAAAAAGCCAGCCTATCTTTAATTATGTTCTTGTAAAAAAGTAAAATCCAAATTATATTCCTCAAAAACTTTCCACCCCATACTCTTTTCACTTCATTCTTCAATCCATTTACATTTCAGTTTTATCGGAATTATTTTAAAAGGGTGGTTTCCCCCTTTCTTTTGGCACAACCCCCCTTACGTCCTCTGTTGGCATCTTTCTTGCCAGCTTGCTTATTCACCCCCCTACCCTTCTTTACCCAGAACAAAAAACCCTACTTTCCCCTTCCTTTTTCCCCTTATGACTTACACCCTTTTCTCCAAGTTTTTACCCCTGTTCTTTTCTGGGTAAGAAAATCGTCCCTCGATTTCCCTGCAGTTCTCTTACAAGAACTCCCTCCCCACCACCCGTCACGTCTTTTCTGCCTTGGACCTCTGCCCAACGTTGTGCACATTAACATTGTGACACAGTATTCCTAACCCCCTTATCTTGCTGCACAGTTGCCTGCACCGGTTTAACCCCTTTTATCCCCCTGTCCCTCTTAACGTATGCAAAAAGGAATAAAGTATTCCCTCCAGCAAGCCATCCTGTTGGCCCGTCCCTCTATGACGTCGATGTGTCTGCCCCTTATAACTGATAGTGTTAATTTTTCCCATAGTGCCTCAGCCCTTCCATTCCACCCCATCGGCAGGAATCTTTTTTGGGCCCTTCCCTTTTTCCCCCGACCCTCTAGAGCATTCCTCGATGTAAGACATGGTTCCTTTTCCCCTCCGCCCGTTTTTTTATAGCTTTGGGGCCGCCTATGTTAAAAAGAACCACATAATCTGCAAGTCTTCCGCTGCCCTGGTGTACACGTAGACCTGCGTTCGGAAGACCTCCATAAATTCGTATGATGGAATTGACTGCCTCAACGTCTTTTTCAGGTAAATGATCCTTCACTTTCTTTAAATCCATTTATATTTTTTAGCTGGCATTTGTCTCTCGCCTGCGGGAGAGAGGCGTTTATGGTTCTCTTTCAGCCACCCTGGTGAGGAAAAAATAGTATTGCACCAAGATGGCGGACCGATTACCCGGCGCATTAAAAAAATTGCATTCGTGGTTAGGGATCTTTAAGAACGACACGATGAACGTTCTCCCCGCCAAAGATTATCAGGGACTGTTATGGCATCCCCAAAAGAGGCTGTATGGTGTGGCATTGAAGGAATGTCAAGGGTCTTCGTGAAGTTCATGAGGGCTGACTTCTACTTCCATCGTGATGAATTTAAAAACGACGGATGAGCATCAAATTTGGCAGTGGAAGTTGCTTGCATGAGTGTTAGTATTTTACTTGGGTGAAGGTAAGGAATGTACCTTTTTAGGCAACGCATACAGTTACAAGAAGTGTTTCAGTGGTTATGGAACTGTACAAACGAGAGCATGGGAAGTGGGGGGACGGCCCCATGAGGGGATGCCGGAAGGATCCGCACACGAAAATGACCCCGAGAAGGGCCCATCCCTATTGTACATTGCGTAACCATGAAAAACCGGTTTTTGTACCTATGCGGGGCAGAGGAAGAGTGCCGTTTTGTGACTCTTTGAGCAATGGGGGCACAATGCCCCAGGAGAAGGAGCCCAGGGTCAGGAAAAGCCTCTGTGGATACGCCATTAGAAACCCCCGGGTTTATGACGGGTGAAGTGGAAAGCCGGGTACAGGCCCTTGGGGGGAGGAGGTGACAGGCGAGGTGGTTTTGGAAACGTGTGTTACACTCCCGGGAAAAGGGGGGGGAGGGGAAAATCGCGTCAGAAAAGGCCGTTAGATAATGCAGAGTAGTCGGAGGGATTTTTGGGGGCTGGTGAAGGATTTTTTTGGAAAAAAGTCGGAGATTTGGGGTGGAAAGTATGTGAGTTAGGTAATGACAAAGGTGATGGATGACAGAAGAGGGTAAGGAAAACTTTGGGGAGGTTCGAAAGGGGAGCAAAGTGGTGGGGAGGGGCCCTCAAGAAGTGTGGTTGCAGAAGAAAAGTATGTAGAGGGTGCTCCCCCAAGAGTCAGAGGGGGGCCAAAAACATGGACGAGGTCCTCACACCAGGCCAGAGGCCTGGGAGAAAATGTGGGCAGCTGTGGGGTTTCAAAAGGCAGTAGGGAGGAGGGGGGGGGGGGAAAGGGAGTAGGTGGGGAAAGGGAAAAGGGGGGGTTGGAGGGCAGGAAAGGGGGTTGATAGAGAGAACGAGACCTATGAAAGGGGACCAAGTAAGCCCCGCGGCACAGGGGTAAACCCCCATTTTAAAAATTTAGGGGTGTAACTTTCAATGTAAACGGTCTTAAAAACGAGGTAAGAGGGTATGGTTAGGGGGGTTTTGAGGAGATTTAGTATTGATGTCTGTTTTTTTTCAGGAAATAACCTGGTTTGGATGTGGTTGTTGTTGAAAGGTTTAAAGGGTTTTTTCATGTGATGCTTTGAGGTTGAAAGGAGGTGTGGTGTGGCGGAAAGGGGACCCGTCCTTTGCGTTTTCCCGGGTTGGGGGGGAGGGGGGGGGGGGGGGTTGTCAGGGTGGATGGGTTTTGGGGGGCCCGGGGGGTTAGTTTTGTAGGTGTGTCATGCCAGCAACTAGTAACATAGATGAAAGGGGGTTTTTTTACGCGAGGTTTGGTATATCACGAGAGGTTTACTGCTTTACGGTGATGGTGGGGTTGGAATTTTTTCTTAGGAAGGTGTGTGGTTCCCGGGGGGGGGGGGGTTTTGTTTTGGGGGTTTTGCGGGATGTTTTGCGAGTGTTGGAGCAGTAGATGTGGTGGGAAGTGGGGATATGGGGTGGAGCACCTTTTTTTTGTAGGGGTTGGGCACGGTTAGATAGGATTTATGTTAGGCAGGGCTGTGTGGAAGGGTAGGGAAACGATGTGGGGTTTTTTGATCTCGTGCTTTATAGCGATTTGAGGGTAGATGGCATAGTGGGGTTTTTGCAGGATTTGGAAAATTAAATGGAGGTACTTAGGGAAAAGGGGTGCCCTCGGGGTTTGAGATTGGGGAAATCCTTGTGGGGGGGTAGGGGTATGGAAATGGATTTGTGGATTTGGGGGGAAATGGGGCTTAAAATTTTAAAATTGGGAATTTTTTTTAAAATACGGGGTAAGGAGATGGTAGGTGGAGCTTGGCTACAAAATTATCTTGAGGGTAGTTTAAATGATGTTATGCAGAGGAAGTGTGGGGCGGGGAGGTTGGAAAAGTTGCGAAAAAGGTTGGGGGAAATTCACAATGAAAAATTTTTGGGAATTCGAGTTAGGGCAGGGTTGGAGGATGGTTAAGGGGGATAGGCCCCGGGGGTTTTTTTTATTAAGGGGTTTAAGGGAAGGCAGGCGAAGCCCTTGGCGTATATTGTGGCGGTACAGGGGGGGGTGGCTTTGAGGGGGTCAAGGCCTATCCACCCGGAAATATTTGTTTTTACAGTTTTTGGTTTGGGGAAGTGGAGGAGGGGGTTTGGGAGGGGGGGGGTGGGGGTTTGGGGAGAAAAGGGTTTAAAAGAGTTTAAGTGGAGGCAGGACAGAATCGGGGTGTATTTAAAGTTGAGGAGGTGGAGGAGGGCAGTTTTTTGGGTGTGCCAGGGTAAAACCCCAGGCATAGAGGAAAACCAAACGTTTTTTAGGTTTCATTGGGGGAGTGTACGGATTGTCTGGTGGGGGGTTTTTAATTGTTTGTTAAATAGTGGGAGGTGGGGAAATACAAAAGAAGGGTGTCACGGTTTTTTTTGCCCAAAAAAAAAGGGAAAGCGAGTTTTGATGATTACCCTGCGATTACGTTAATGTGCTCGGATTACAAAATTTTTGCTGGTTTTGGGCAACAGAAAGGGGAAAATGTTGGGTTTAGTGTTAATAGGGGCAGTTGGGAATTCCAGGAAGAAAGGATGAGGGATGGACATGGTTTGATTAGGGGTTTTTAGGAGATGTCGGGGGGGGGGAAAACTTGGTTTTGATTGGGTGAAACTTATGATTGCGTGGACAGGATTTCTTAGGGGTTTTTCTTAGAGAGGTTGGGGTTTCGGGAGGGGGTAGTGAGGTGGGGAAACCCCCCGTATGTGGGGCGAGGTGAGGATACAGGTTTAATGGGAGGTTGGGTGAAAATGTCCAATGGAGAGAGGTTTGAGACAGGGCGTCCGATGTAAGCTGCTCTTGGTGTGTGCAGAAACCTTTTTTTAGTCGTTGAGAGGGTAATGAACAGTCAGGAATGGAAGGGGGGTGCAAAGGGGGGACGTTGGGTATGTGGTGATACTCTGTTTTGCTAAGGGGTAAGGGGAGTTAAGGAGGGTGGGTGAGTGATTCAGTGTTTTGGTATGAATACCGGAATGAGGTTAAAACGGTGAAAACAAGGTTACTAGAGGTCGGTTTTTGGATAGGGGGGGGGGCTTGGGGATGGGTTAGGATGGACAGTGGTTGAAGAATCAAGGTATGTGGGATATGGATTTGGCGGAATGCAGCATGCAGAAGGGGAAATTCGGGTCTGTCAGGGTAAGGTTTTTTTGTAGACTAGGAGGGTTTTAAATGCAGGGACTTAGTTTACATCAGAGGGAGTGGTGGTAAATTCACTGTCTTTGCAAGGTTTGGGGGGTGGCAGAGGTTTTTCCCCTTGAGGTACGAGTATTGGGGAAATTTCAGAGGAGGGTGCTGAAGTTTGGTGGGGATTTGGGGGGGGCATGGTTAAGTAAGGGGTAGTTTGGGGATGTTCGGAGGGGGGGGTTTAGGTTTGTTGCTTTGGACTGGGATAATGGTTATATATCAAATGGAGGTATATGAGGGAAGGGGGTTTTGAGGGGGCTAAAGTAGGAAGAGTTATGGAGGGGGGCACGTAAAAAGGTGGAGTGGGAAGGGAATGAGGGGTTGTGAAGTATGTTGAGTTTTTTTTTGACAGTGCAAAAAAGGTGGATAAAAACAAAGTGAAACGGTTGGTGAGGGTTGGAAAGGTAAGGGAAATTTTGCAAGGGGTAGCGTGTATCCAAGTATGATTGGGGGGTTATTGGAAAGATTTTAGAAGTTCGGATACCGGCTAGGTAGAGAATTAGTATATAGGTTTTTTGGGGGGTTTGGCTTCCAAGGAAGTGTTCGTAGTATGGGGGTTTTTGGAAGAGGTTTTTGTCAGTTTTGTGGTGATGTTGAAACGGCGTTTATTGGTCTTTTTTTGTACTCCTTGGAGGGGGTGGATATGGAGGGTGGGGTTATCAGACTGTTGGGGGGGGGGGTCGTTTGCCCCTTTTAAGGGCTTTATATGGATTAAGGGGGGTCTAGGGGGTTGGGAAAGGGGTATAAAGTTTTATGTGGATTTTGGACATTTATGGGGAAAGAGGGGATTTTTTTTTTTTTTTTTTTTTTTTTTTAAAAAACACAATCAAACATAAATTTTTGTATATTTAGATTCATAAAAAAAAAACCCCCCCCCCCACCCCCCACCCCCCCCCCCCCCCAGAAACCCAATTATGTAATTTAAAAAAAACAAAATACTTCTTTTATTCCAAAAAAAAAACCCTTCTTAAAAAAATGCATTTTCCCAAGAACGCACCAACATTTTTTAAGAACTTTTTAAAAAAAAAGACCCTTTTTAAATCAGGGGGAAAAGCTTTATTTATATTAAAAAATTTAAAAAAGGCATTTACAAAAAAAAATCAATATAATAAAGGTTGACAAAATAGCCATTTCCACACCTTACCACATAGAAAACTAAAACACACTATTGAAAATAAACAAATATACACACTATGTTACATAGCAATTATTTATTAGTGTGTTTAAACAATGCTTTGAGTGTTCCTTCTTGTAGTTGTCTCACTTGACAAAGATCATTTACCTTATTAAAACTATGATCATCAATGACCTCTTGTCTTTCTAACACATGGTTTAAACTAAATCATTCACACAAGAAAAAAACTCTACCAATTACACCACATCTGATGTCATCCCCTCCTTCCAAATCAACTCTCATGACAATCTACCACATTACATAATCCTTCAGTATGGTCATAACTCGCTCTAGATAAATGAGAAATAAATGGTCCACTGTAGTTACTTAAGTAGCCAATTACTGAGTCCCCTTACCGTTATATTTCTATATGCCTCGGGGAATAGTCAGTCGTTCGCTCTCACTGTTGAACATAAATGAGTTTGTTTCTGCATACTGTTTGCTATTAAATTCCTTGCCGCGCAGATGCCTTACCCTAATCCCCCCGCTTTTTCCTTTCAAGCCCCAGGAATAAAACAAGAAAATCTGTCACAATGTACAGAATGGCTCTATTTTAAAACCTCAGACACCCCCTCCTTACCTCTAAAGTTAGGGCACGCAGGGCTCTACATTGCCCCCATCCCATTAACTTGAAAATCTAGCCAGCCACCACCCTTACTGCCCCAACTCTCTACCAAAATTTTACTGCATGAAAGCTGGTTCCGATTCCTCACAATGTTCGCATTTCGCTCCTTTTACCAAACCCATCCACACACAAAGGCCTGCTTTGACGCTAAAAGAATCCCATTACAAACCTAATAAACTAATCCCAACCCAGGCATTAATCTAAGTTTTGAAATCATGCCATAAATCGTACCCCTATCATACAATGGGTTATACCGCCACCCTCCCCCCCCTTTGCATCACTTCTGGTTTCCTACTCATCACTACTAACCTTCCCACCTTGAGCTTTTTTACCTCACCTATACTAACATAAAGCCCTTAGCATATTCTCACATTCATTCAAGTCCTTTCCTCCCCCTCACCACCAGCGATAATCCACTCATCACCCTCCCAACCTCCCCCTTTTACCCCCCCCCTCCCTTACGTACTTCTGTTTAACTAACATGGCCTTTACCCTCGGCCTTAGCATCAAAGCCCACTCCCCCTCTGCGCCATTAGTCATAACCACCTCTTTACTTAGCCATGCTCGTCCAAAACCCATATATAACGATAGCACCCTTCTCTGTATCACCTTTATCTCCTGTGTCCGTAAAGGATACACCACTGCCACGTTCCACACTCCTTACTTAAACCAAAGAATTTATTATATTGCCCTTTGCATTAGAGTAACTCTTCGCTATTAGATTCCTAATCCGTTGTACAACCTTTTCTCCACCCCCCCCCCCCCCCCATTCCGAATTCTCTGTCTAGCCTCTTGCTCATCTGCCATATAGATAATCCACAAATTTTTCAGCTGTTGTTCAGTCTCTCCATCCAACTCCACCCCCATTCTACCCCCCCACCCAATCTTCCTATCTCTAATTAATTTCCGATTTAGGCTATGTTGACGCGCATGCCTTGACGCTTCTCCAAAAAACCTCATTACTCTCTCCACCTTTCGCAACCTTCGATCATCATAGATCAGTATTGTTGTGTCATCTACATAACCAACTACTTGTAAAAAACCCCTTACCCTCCTCCTGTAACGTTGTTTGCTCCTCAACCCATTCCATAAACGGGTGTTGCACTACATGCACAAAAACAGAATTTGAGACATAGGCCCCCTTGTCTCAAACCTTTCTCCATTTTCAACGCGCTACCCACTACCATTAATTTTCAACCTGAAATCGTAGCTTCTGCTACAAGGTCTTCACCCATTTTACTATTCCTCCCCAAAACCCATAAGCTTAAAGTGTCAACCATGTACTCTCTCATTCACACGTCATAAGCATTCTCCAATCCAATGCCCAAATTCCACCAAATAACACCAGGGAGGCAGCTCTATGATGAAAACTCACACTCACACGAGCTTTTAAATCTCTGCCACAAAATTCAATTTAAACCAGCAAATAATAGAGCCTACAGACTGGAGAATACACTAGAACCTCATCTTCACTAACAATGATGATTGATAAGAAATGTCACCATATCAAAAACAATTATACTCAGATCACAACATTAATTGAGGTTCAGGAATGTATGCTGGAGCCCCAGACCGACAAAATGAAGACTAGTCATGAGGAGCATTCACAAATTCAACTTAATAACAACAAACATAAAGTAGCTATCCAAGACGGGATTGTGGTGGTGTAGGAATAGAGAGATAACGGTGTGGAATGAGTGTCT
The DNA here is from genome assembly GCF_026875155.1 of Cherax quadricarinatus. Classification (NCBI taxonomy): domain Eukaryota; kingdom Metazoa; phylum Arthropoda; class Malacostraca; order Decapoda; family Parastacidae; genus Cherax; species Cherax quadricarinatus. The sequence goes on from NC_069464.1 coordinate 336,828, forward strand.
ATGATGTATTTCTGGCTCGGTGGCAGTGGCGTTGTCGCATGTTGAGTGGGTATAGAAGGAGATGCACAAGGCACAGAGAAGATAGATACTCTAAGAAAAAGGAGGCGAGTAGAATGTAAATAGAAAGAGACAAGGCGCTCCCTTTACAGGCGACGGAAAAAAAGAATAACAGAGACGGCTAAAAGAGGTCAATATATCTGAAAATGCGCAGGGAAGGACACTGGTCAGAGAAATAGCAAGTGCATCGACTTAAGCTAAAAGAGTCCTTCTTTAGGGAGTCAGGAATCGCGGGAAGAAACTAAAAGCCATAATGAAATCGAAAGACCCAAAAGTATTTCTTCTCCTATGCCAAATCAAAATCGAGAAAACGTCCAGTATTGGGCCCCTACTTAACAGATGGGTCCTACACAGATGACAGCAAGGGAAATGAGTGAGCCTACTCAAGTCATATGGACTCAGTTTTTTTAGCGAAGCCGCTCTCCTAACCAGACTGAGATTCGAGACCAAATGAATTTTTTATGAGAGAAGCCACAAAATTTGACTAAACACAAGCCTATCCGATGTTAGCCTGACGCCAAATTGACTTCGAACAGGCGATAAATGACATGCCCATGCACTCTGCCCCAGGGGCCAGACTCATGGACTCTGTGCTTTCATTCAAGAACTCAGAAGCCCTATCACGTGCCTTTTCCATCCTATTGGAAGAGGGAGCATGGACTCGGGGGTCGTCCCTCAGTTACTAAAACAAACCAGACATAGCCCCACTCCACAAAAGGGGGCAGTTTTAAAGCAACAGCAAAGAACTACAGACCAATAGCCACTAACATCCCATATCATAAAAATCTTTGAAAGGGTCCTAAGAAAGCAGATCACCACCATCTAGAAACCCATCAGTTACACCAACCCAGGGCAACATGGGTTTAGAAAGTTCGCTCCTGCTGTTCAATACTGAATCACTACGACAAGGTCTAAAATGCACTAGAAGACAAAAAGAATGCAGATGTAATATATACAGACTTTGCAAAAGCCTTCGACAAGTGAGACCATGGAGTAATAGTAACGGCACAAAATGCGCGCTAAAGGAATAACAGGAAAAGTCGGTCGATGGATCTTAATTTCCTCACTAACAGAACACAGAGAGTAGTCGTAAAGAGTAAAGTTCCGAGGCAGCTACGGTGAAAAGCTTGTCCCACAAGGGCACATTACTAGCTCCCATCTTGCCTTCTTCCTAATCCTCATATCGACATAGACAAAGGATGTCATGCCACAGCACCGTGTCTTCCTTTGAGATTGACATCCGAATCTGCATGACAGTGTCTTCCTTGCAGACACTGCAAGGCTCAGCGCGGAACATCAACCAAATCTTTCAGTAGGGTGCAGAAAACAATATGAGTTCAACGATGAGAAATTTCAATTACTCAGATTGGGTAAACATGAGGAAATTAAATTTATCAGAGTACAAAACAATCTGGCCACAAAATAGAGCGAAACACCAACGTCAAAGACCAAGAGGTGTTATGTCGGAGGGGATCTCACCTTCAAGGACCATAACATTGTATCAATCGATCTGCTGAAAATGACAGGATGGATAATGAGGAACCTTCAAAATAGGGAGGCCAAAGCCCCATGATGACACTCTTCAGGTCACTTGTTCTATCTAGGCTGGATATTGCTGCACTCTAACAGCACCTTTCAAGGCAGGTGAAATTGGCCGACCCCGACCTAGAAAAAATTACAGAGTAACTTTCACGGCGCGCATAACGGAGATTATAAAACACCTCAATTACTGGAGCGCTTGAGGTTCTAAACCTGTATTCCCTGGAACGCAGGAGGGAAGAGGATAATGATTATATACACCTGGAAAATACTAGAGGGACTAGTACCAAAACTTGCACACGAAAATCACTCATACGAAAGCAAAAGACTTGCAGCGATGCAACCAACCCCCCAATGAAAAGCAGGGGAATGACACTAGCACGTTAAGAGACCATAAATAAGTGTCAGGGGCCCGAGACTGTTCAACTGCCTCCCAGCACAACATAAGGGGGATTACCAACAGACCCCCTGGCAAGTCTTCAAGCTGGCCCTCGCAAGCACCTAAAGACAGTTCCTGATCAGCCGGGCTGTGGCTCGTACCGTTGGTTTGCGATGCAGACAGCAGCACCAGCCTGGTTGATAGGCGCTGATCCACGGAGTGCCTGGTCACAGACCGGGCCGCGGGGGCGTTGTCCCCCGAAACTCTCTCCAGGTATACTCCAGTTAAAACTCTACAACCCTGCAAAATTCCCTAATACGACTTATGTCCATCCCTCATACTACGACGGAATTCCCAACTGACTTGTCGCACCATACCACCTATTACCTTCTTCATCCTGTTCCTAAAAATCTTCGCAAAATATTTATAATTTGTTACACATTAAAGATATGGCCTGTACATGTCTCAGTGTTATCCCCTCGCGTTTTTTCTTTACAAGCTCGGACCAACACCCGTCCTTGTGACGTTCCCAATTTCCCTTCCTTCAGCTAACAATTCATTACCTGAACCAAACAAAACATTTATGGGTTTCCCCAATGCACTTATGTTAAAAATCATTGAATGGCCCCTCAATTCCCGGGTGCTTTCCCCTTACTTAATTGTAACACTGCCTCTTTCAATTCTTCCATACTTATTATTCCCTCCAATCCCCCTCTGTCCTCCCACCTTTCCACAAGACCTTACCCCTCCTCTTTCTTTTATTAACTATCCCCACATACCTGTTTCCCATTTCCTTTTAAACCAATAGTCCGATAATTACTTATCCCCCAGTTGTCACCCAACATTTGCCCCTTAGTATAACCTTCCAAATTCGTCAATATACCTCTAAAAGTATTATAGTGGACTCATGGTTTTCTAATGCGAAAACTTCTTAACACACTACCCGACGGTTTATCTCCCCATAGCACGGCATCCATACCTGCCCTTACCTTAATTCATCAAAATCCTTTTCATTATGTATGTCCCTTAGTCTCCCTCGTAGCTCTGATATTTCGTCTAATGTCTTCCCCTCATTCTTGTGTAACCACTCATTGAGCTGCTGTTCCAAATAATTCTGGAAACCGTACCTCACCTCGGCCTCCTCCCTTCCTTTATATATAAAACCCGCGATACCAGGTTTAGCCCTATTTTTCCCACCATCCAATATTACTCCTACCCCATCCCTTGCCCTCACCAATTGTCTCCCACCAGTCTCTAAAACTCTGCGTTCACCACCTCACTCCTCACCAACCTCGCATTAACTCTTCCAGAAACTGAATATACCTTTAACTCCCTCCCAATTCCAGTTCTACCCAAAACTGCCCTATGATCGAAAACCCTAATTTGTTTTTTACCCCCCCTACCCTAACTTTGCCTCCAGTTATATAAATCCTTAAAATCTAACCTCGCCTGAATAATTTCTTACAAAAAGTGTAATCCACTCTCCAAGCCCCACTCCCCTCCACGTCCCCTTCACCCCTGCATCCTGTAAAAACATTGCGTAACGACCGTAATACACAACCCGCCCCCCCTTGGCTCCACGGTCCCCCCCCCCTTATAACAAGTTCCAGTCCCCCCCAATTGACAGTTACTAGAAGGTAAACCCCTTAAAAAATACACTAAAATCGTCTCTCACAAATCCTCTTTTACTTTTGATTATTTGCTCTGCTGGCATATAAACCCCAATGAAACATACTCTAGATTGCTCCCCACTCACCATCCACCCTTCACTACCCTCCCCCCCCCTTCTTCCCACTTTATAATACGTAAGGGACTAGTTTCCTTCACAGCCATGCCATCCCCCTTTTAACCTAACAGACCCACTTTACATACATATTTATAACCCTTTAATGCAAAGCACATCTATCTTATAAGTATGTCTTGTATAAAGCATTACATCCACATTATATCTCATCAAAATCCATTCCATCCATACTCGTTTCACTTCATTCTTCAATCCATTTACATTTACAATTACTATCTTGAAATTATTTTAAAAAGTGGTGGTTTACCTTTTTCTTCAGGCACACACCCTCCTATTACCGTCCTGTTGTATGGCATCTTTCTGACAGCTTGCTTATTCACCCCCCCTATCCTTCATTTTCCTTGAAACCCATTAAACCCTACATTACCCCTTACCCTCTTTCCCCTTATGACATACATTCCTTTCTCCAAGGGATTTTACTCCTGTTCTTTGTCATGGAGTAAGAACATCGTCATCTCAGACGTTCTGCAGTTCTCTTACGAGAATCCCCTCCCAACCAACACCTGTCACCGTCTTTTCCGCCCTATGGACCTCTGCCACAACGTTGTGACACATTAACATTTAGTGCACACATTATTCCTAACCTCTTGATCTTGGCCCGCACAGTTGCCCTGCACCAGGTTACACCCTTCATCCACCTGTCCCTCCTCAAGTCATGCAAAAAGGTAACTAAGTACTTCCTTCCAGCAAGCCATCCTGTTGGCCCGTACCTTCCTCATCAGACGATCGATGTCGTCTGTCCCTTTATCAATGTTAGTGTTACACTTTCCTCCATAGTGCCTCAGACTTTCCACTTCGTCACTCCATTCGGCAAGGAATACTTGTTTTGGCCTTACTCCCTTCCTCCGACACCCCAGATCATTCCTCTGATGTAAGATCACTGGTACCTGTTTCCATCGTCCAGCTTTTTATAGCATTGGGCCGCCATATGTTCAAAAGAACCACATATCTGAAGTCTTCCGCTGCCCTGAGTAGTACTCGTAGACCTGGGGCGTTCGGAATCCTCATAAATACGTATGATGGAAATGGCTGCCTTCAACGTCATTTTAAGCGTAAATGATCCTTCAGGTAGCCCTCATAAGGTCCATTTTTGCCACACCCCCATCACTGCTGAGTGGTTTTCCATAGCTGTTAAACAGCGTCACATCATGCTCCGTCGCCCTCAAAAGGCACGTTTCGTACCTTCACCCAGTCACATAATGGATCATCATGTAAGCAGACTTCCTCCATAGTGTTCACTGCCAGCCTCTTCTCTTGATTTTTGTTGACTATGCTTGTGTAGAATCCTGCGTCTTTAAAATTATGAAATTTCGAACACCATTTTTTACTGCTACTCCATTAATTCTTCGGTCGGTATTCCATATACCTCACTGATGATGGAAAATTGCAGTAAAACCCCCCCCAAACGGGTTGCCCCTGGTTGTTCCTGTAAGCGTGCCACGCCACAAGTTCCAACACAAACAGTGCTCACGGCGTGCAATGCGATCCGCCATATGTTGTATGCAGCAAAACTGGAAAACTGCGCAGTAAACCAGTTGTATAGGAGCTACTGCGAGCCTGTCCGACGGCACAATAGCGATGCGAACAAGGGGGGGATTAAGGGGTGATATGAGGATAAAAGCGTTGGCGGCCAGATTCTATAGGACGAAGTGTAGGAATAAGTTGGTTTATGGGGCGTCTTGGGAAAAAGTTTCCCGGAAGGTTTATAGGAATCTCACTGTGGGTTCCCTTAGGCGGGGTCCTGAGGATGGCAAAGGAGTGGTCTCCTTAGGGGGGAATGTAAAGGGGGGGGGGTCTTTTTTTTTTGGTTTATCTGGAACTGATGTAGTGTGTAAGAGGAAGGTAGTGAGAATTAGGTATGGATGGTAAGCCATGTTTCACGAGAATGTTTGTCATAGTGAGATAAAAGTGTGGTTTCCAGGGTTACATTTCTATGCCTGATGGTTATGTTCACTGGGTTTTAAAATTTCTTGAAAGCCAGGATCCCGAGCCCTTAGGATCTCGTTTTTAAGTAATTAGATTGGCACGTTGGTATCAACACAAAATTTTTCTGAGATACGTGTCAGTTCTTTTGGGACTGGCACATTACAGCAGCCTTATTCTTATAACTACTCTAGTTTTTTTTTTAGTCTCGGGTTTTTAAATAATTTACATAGCCTAGTATTGTACCGCTAATGTGGCAAGTGGTGTATTATCTTGCATTTTGGTGTAAAACTTCACTATATGCAAGGTTTTGAATGTTTGTAATTCATGGTTAACATTAATATTTGATATCATATCGGTGGTGTATATTCTTCAAACTTATTACAGTGTAGGTGTATATGAATGTAAAGTTTCATATCTGTTTGAGTCTGTAAATTTTTGTGTTTTTGTCTTGTTCATGCACTACCAACTTTTTAGGTTTTGATGAGGTCGGGGGTATGACCTTTCATTAGGATAATTCATGTATGTTATTTAGACGGGGACTGTACATACGGGGGAGGGGGGGGTAGAAGTGTCAGCTGTGTCTGCACTGGCAATAATGATTATTATAAAAGGAGGGTTTATAGGTTATGTATTATGGTTGTGGGGTTATGTATATGGTTGTAATAGGGGCCTTGATCTATGGTGTTCTTAAAATGTACCGGGATTGTGTACTAGAGGTTTTGTAATATCTAGTATGGTTTTTAATTTTATACTAAAATCATTATTGTATTTGCTCTGTTTTAAAAAAATTTGTATTGTAAGGATGGGGAAAGGGTTTGGGGGTTTTCAATATTGTGGTGTATGTGTTAGGTATGGTGCTCTTGTTTAGCAAGTACTTGTGGACAAGCAAGTAAACTATATGTTTTTTTCTGTATTACCGATCTGAGTTGTATATTAATTTAATTTATATATATGTATGTGTGTGTGTGTATATGTGTATATGTATGTATGTGTATATGTTATAATATATATTATGTATATGTGTATTTATGTATGTGTATGTATGTATTGTCATCAATACTAAGTACTTCTATAAAGTTACTGTGGAAGTGGTTGGTTTTATTGACTAGTTTGTAATGTTGGTGTTTAATTTCATGTTCGGAGAGGTATGAAGTTCACTGTATGTACCATTTTTTTTTATATTTCACCGTGGATTGTTTTGTAAGTCATACAATGTATTATGTATAAGCAGTTATTTAAATAAAATATAAAAAAAAACTTCCTCCCGCAAGCCATCCTGTTGGCCCGTACCCCTCTCATCAGACGTCGATGTGTCTGTCCTTATTTAACTGATGTGTTACACTTTCTTCCATAGTCGCCTCAGCCCTGTCCACTTCGTCACTCCATCGGCAAGGAATCTTGTTTGGCCTTACTCCTTCCTCCGACACCTCTAGAGCATTCCTTGATGTAAGATCACTGGTTCCTGTTCCCCGTCCAGCTTTTTTATAGCATTGGGCCGCCATTGTTCAAAAGAACCACATAATCTGCAAGTCTTCCGCTGCCCTGAGTAGTACCCCGTAGACCTGCGTTCGGAAGAACTCCATAAATACGTATGATGGAATTGACTGCCTCAACGTCTTTTCAGCGTAATTGATCCTTCAGGTAGCCCCTCATAAGGTCATTTTGCCACACCCCCATCACTGCCCGAGTGGATTTTCCCTAGCTGCTAAACACCGCCGTCACATCATGCTCCGTCGCCTCAAAAGGCACGTTTTTGTACTTTTCACCCACGTCACATAGCTGGACACATCATGTAAGCAGACTTCCACATAGTGTTCCTGCCCCGCCTCTTTCTTGATATTTGTTGACTATGCTTGTGTAGAATCCTGCGTCTTTAAACTTGATGAAAATTCTCGACACACCATTGATGCTACTCCCTATAATTCTTCGGTCGGTATTCCATATACCTCACTGATGATGGCATGCAGTAACACGTGCATGGTTTTTTCCTGTTTAAACGTGCCACGCACCAATTCCACGCAAACAGTGCTCGCCCGGCGTCCAATGCGATCCGCCATGTTGTAAGCACAAAACAGGAAAACTGCGCAGTAAACCGTTGTATCAGGAGCACTGCGCAGCCTGTCCCCACGGCAAATAGCGATGCGAACAATCCCCAACATAATATAGGACGGTATGGGATGACCTAAGGTCATTTTGACTGAATTATGTTCCCTCCAAACTTCCCGCATAAGGTCCAGCGGCCCAAACCCACTGCAGAGGCCATATGAACCGTCCATAATTACATAGTTCATCTTTTATAAAAAAATCAGTCGCTTCAAAAGGCCATTCTTGATTTTTACCCATGTGTAGTATCGTGTACATCATGAAGACGTACTGATACAGCTGAAATTTACGGCTATTTAAAGGTCTCTTGATACTTATCCACCACTGCCTTTGTAGACATTTGCTGACGTCATTTTAACGAAAATCCCTGTCGTCCCATTAAGTGCTACACCACATATCTCTTCATTTGCGATACCGTAGGTATCACGGATAATCGCCGGGTAGTAAACAAATCCATCGTGGCTCCCGTGACAGCCACGGGTCAACTCAACGCAAATGTTGATGCGCCTGTTGCTATGCAGCGCCATGTTGGTAAATGAGCAGCACACGTCCCCACTATCAATGGCTGTTGACCAACTGATGTAGCTCGCCTGAAACAGCGAGGGGTGCAGAGCACAACGCACTCTACCGTGGTCAGGCAACGAATGTACGTATACAAAATTTCTAAGGCTTGGTAAAGGGTTGTGAAGATCTCTCTGCAAATTTGAAGACTCATCTGATTTACTTGCAAGTATATTTCACAATCTCAATGTACTGTTTGCAAAGACATAAATAAATAAATAAATCCAGAAGGCTCCTCAACAATATATTAAACAACTGCAAGTGAACTTACTCATCTTGTGTATTAAATGTTTTAAATAATTTTTCAAACAAGTGACTTGGAAAATGTTTACATCGTCCTCATCGCCTCCCAGCCGTGTGGACGAGTGCGCAGACGCTCCTGTTTGGTTTGTTTTGCGCAGTTTACCTGATTGAGCTGCCCCTAGCGTTGGTTGGTGGGGAAACTTTATTTTCTCCAACATGGCGCTGAATAGCAGAAGAAGAATCAAACACTGTCTGCATTGAGATGATCCGTGGTGCTGTCACAGGATCCCAAAATGGATTTATTATTACAAACGATCATTCGCGATACCTATGGTATAGCAAAAGAGGAGATATGTGGTGTCACATTAAAAAGGGAACGACAAGAATCTTCGTTTAAATGACGTCTGCACAAGTCTACGAGGCGGTGGTCGACAAGTAACAGGAGCCATCATTTCAGGTTAATAAGCTGTGTCGGTGAGACTTCATGATGTATCTCGACATTACACCTGGGTGAAAATCAGGAATGTGCCTTTTGAGGCGACTGATTTTGATATTACCAGTGAACTGCGTACTTATGGGACGGTTCACGTAGCCACAGCAGGGAGATGGGCAACTGGACCGTATGCAGGTGCCCTGGAAGGCGCGTATACAGTTAAAAGGGTCTTCGACACCCTATTCCCTTTAAAATTGTGTTGAAAGAATTAAGGATCAAGGTTTTGTAACGTTTTCGGGGCAAAAAGTAGTGTCGGCTATGTGGGTCATATGAC
>NC_069464.1:346706-365375 GCF_026875155.1 Cherax quadricarinatus
ATACTCACTTAACCCTTTCAGGGTCCGTCCCGTAAAATCTACGGCTTTATGGTGAGTGTCCAAAACCGTAGATCTACCCCATGAGCTCAGCTCACTCTGATAAACTGTGAGTGGTACTTTTGGGGCCCTAGATATGAGAGAATACATCTATGTGGTATGTGTGCACCACATAAAACAGATCCTGCAGCACACTGTGTATAATGAGAGAAAAAACTGAAATCATGTTTTTTGATTAAAACAGCAATTTTTCCCAGTGTTTTTTCATATGTTTTTTATAGTTGTATTTGCGATTTCTTGGTCTCATTTGATAGAATGGAAGACATATTACAGAAAATAGAGATGTATTTTGATTGGTTTTAGCATGGAAAATGGCTTGAAACTGAGCTCAAAGTAGCGGAAAATGTTAAATTTTTGCCGATATTCAAGAAGTAAACAAACGACCTCACACGTCTAATACACGTCAGCTGGTGGGTCTAATATACATTTCACAAATATGGTGATGATTATTTATACAATTATTACAGTATTGCATAGCAGTAATTTTCTTCTATTTTTTGGTGTGAATAAAAATTCATTATGTGAATAAAAAATCAAAATGGAATTTATTTGTAAAGCCTCAAAAACATGACTAATGAACAGAGGAAATGTTAGTTTAGTGCCAGGAATGCCTACTTTGTTTATTCTGGACCCTATTTTGAAATTGGAATATTTTGAACTTTGTGTTAAATTGGCCAAATTAACAATTTCCGATCACTTTATTTTGTAGTTGAAAACAGTTGACTTGGCGATTTCTTGTGCTCAATCGATAGAATAGAAGTAATACTAGTGAAATAGCTAAGAATTTGGTTGTTTGGGAATAATGTAATTTTGGGCCTTTTAAATGGGAGTCAAAGTGGGCAAAATCGCCGATTCGTAAATATCGCTGACACATCAAAATTCGCGAGAGCATAATTTCGTCAATTTTCCACCAAATTTCGTACTTTTTGTTTTATTACCTTCACAAAAAGATTCTCTACGATTTCATAAGAAAAAATAACAAATTTTTTTTTTTAAATTCTTGGACACTGGTGCGTGACTCCAGATTTGGGCCTTGGACCCTGAAAGGGTTAAGATTATAAATAAATAAATATCACAGAGGCTTTCATTTTCATCATTAAAGTACTACTGCCAGGATTATTATTATGATCACAGGGAAACGCTAAACCCGTAGGATTGTACAGCGCATGTGGGGGGGATGGAAGGTATTCAGGCTCAATTCAGGGAACCGGAAAGAAAGATCCAAATTCCCTAGATCAAAGAGCACCTCACAGCGAAAACTAATTACTGCCAGGAGTGAGGTTTTTTTGTTAAACTTCAGTATTACAAACTAACAAACCAACTGCAATTCTTAACCAACAAGCTACACTACTGAAAATATTTTTAGGGTCTTCAAAGCATTAAATTTCTGGCAGGCCCACTACTACCTTACTGTACTGTAGAATACAAAGATGTGTGTTTTTATTCCAAATTTGAGTAACTGTTATTGATTTTTCTGGCTATAATATATCCTGCCTCAAGAAAATTCTCTTCCGATATGAGAGGCTTGTAAAATTATAAAAAAACTCCTCCAAGGCTCAGCACCCCACCACCCTACGTCGCGCGCGCTAACTGTAGAGAGATATGAGAAGTCGTAGAGAGACGGAGTCAAATGAGGGGTGGTTGAGAGTTGGGACCTGCTTCAGTGCTCTTTCTTATGTCTTAATAATGTTATTTTGCCTGATTAATAGGCTTTCCTTTCTCTCGACAAATAAAGTCATCTGACCATTACCCTCGCCACACTAAACTATTCAGTATAATTTATTAACTCGGTAGTTAACACAGAAAAAACAACTACAACAATCAAAGTCAGGATATCTATAAACATTTTGTTTGGGTATTTATACTCCACAGGATGAGAGACTACCAGTAGGTCTGCTGCAGTGTGACCTCCTTTCTTTTGTTGAACAAGCGCCAATGTATCTAAGGAACATGCCCCATTTGTAGCCCGGGATCGAATCCTGGTCTTCAGTTTTGACACACTACCAACTGAACCATGATATATAACACATTTAATCTCTGTTTTCCTATAATCTTGCAGATATAGAATGGGTTATATGACTGCTTGATAATAACTAAAACTTTCTAAAATCTAATCCGTCTTCAATTCTAAGATTTACAACTATTTCCCCAATTTTTTATTTCCACCTATTCAAGGAGTAACCTATAGTATACCATTCCTCATTTCTGGCAGATATTTCATCTCTGGTCGGGAGATAAGTTAATACTTCTCAATAAGATGCTTTCCCATAGTATTGCTTACAATCTTTCTAGTACTCTCCCCACCACCTTCCCACCTAAACACAATTAATGTTTCTTAATAACCAAACTTTAGTGGACTTATAATCTGGAAATACAAGTGGACCCTGCCACCTCTAGGGACGTCTCCAACATGCTGCATCTCCATATAACACTAAATGTTATGCGGTCAGACCATTTACTTGTATGGTTGTCTCCACTTCAGATGGTCTATGTTGCTGTGTTGATCAATGTTGGCAGCAGACACAGCCAGGCACAAAACTCCTCAGTACCACATCTGAAACAAACATTCAACATCATAACCATGAAACATTACACCATTTTATAGGTAATACATTACCATGACTGACTGATATAAACATTAATGTTTAACATAGTGTGAAGGCTTACTCAGCCCTTGTAACAATCTTAGTCAGTATTACTCAGGGCTGGCTCCTCCTAGGAAAATTTGGAATAGAAAAAGAAATAATAACAGACTAACCAAACACTTTTTTATTAGAAAATATAAATTTATAACACTTAAATATAAATACTGATCCTACATGAAAGAAAATGATAAATGAAAATATAACGCATATCTGAATTCACGCTGATATATAAAACATGGTGTGTTGGTGTGGTGACACTGTTGTTGCAATTCATAGCGTTGCCTGATGGGGGGAGGTCGCCGGTGTTGGTGACAATCCACTGGATAGTTCTTTCACGTATCCAGTGCGTAATCTTTTACGAAGACAGGAGATCAGGTTGCTTGACCGCTGTAATGATGAGGGGTTACGTCCTGAGTCTCATACAGGGGTGCTCAGTGCATGTAATTACTATATTGGGACGTCTCCAGGGACGTTAGTTCCTTCCTGTTCTGCTCGTTGATTGCCAGGTTGACCCTCTGACATCAAAGCTGGAAGATAGACAGGTTACCACTGCTTAAATAATCACTCTCCATGGTAAAGTCTGATCCTTAAAGTTGTGGTGATTATTACAACTGTCAACATAGGCAGGCTGATAAGACTATTATTGGTCAAAAGTGAAGTTTTACCAATAAATCCACTAGAATTACAAGGCAGGCATGTACTTTACAGTCGTGTTGGTGAGCTGTGAGTCGAGGGGATTTACTGTTTGACCAGAGCTCCACACGTTACCTTTAGAGGGGGGGGTGGAAGCAGGGAGGGGAAAGGGATTTTGGGAGATTGACTACCCTACCTTACTAGTAGTCGGCAGTGATGAAACTATCCTTTCGGGGAGGGAGGAGAAAGAAAGGCGGGAGCTTGAGTTGCCCTACCTTAACTAGTAGCCATTTTATCGCAACCTAGCTGCCAGGGAGTGTGGACGTGCCTTATTCCTCATTGCTGAAAGTCTAGCAAGTATCGTGTCGTCATGGTTATTAGCGTGAGGAGGTGGGTGAATACCGTTGGAATACAGCTTGTTCGGGGGGCGATTACGCCTGAGTATGATACAAGTTTGGCTACTAAGATTATCCGTTGTCATTATTGGTTATTGGGACATGGATTTGTATGGTGTGGCATTAAATGGTGCCTACGGATATATGTAAAACTACTCTATTGAGCTCAGGTGTACGAGCAGCTGGTTGAGCAATTCCAAGTCTTGCGTAGTATGTGTCCCCTGACGTGCATGATGCATATGGGGGATGTCTCTCGAACAATATACGTGGGTTGAAACTGCGCAATGTGCCCTTCAGAGGCGAGCAACGGATCTCCGCAGTGTTTTCAGTAATATTCGGAGGGGTACACATGGCTTAACAAGGCATGCGGTGGTCTGGGGCGTATGCTGGTCTCCCGACGGTTCGTTTACCCTTAAGATGTCTCTACGCCAGGCCCAAAACCATCGATGTGCACCTTGATGACTTCCGCACACAGGTCATGGTTGTCCTATGCTGGCAACGGATGGACGTGTCGCCCTTGCGTGAATATGATAATATGGCAGCTGAGTGTGGGCAGCGCGGGCAGGCCAGAAGGCCGGCGGTCGAATCAACGAATGATGCGCCCAGGAGGCTCCCATTACTGGACGAAAGGAGATGGTGGCACGGTCGGCTTTGGTTTAGTGAGGAGATTGAGGCCAGTGGTGATGTCGAATCTAGAGCTGTCATCTTTCGAGTCGTCTGCATCGCCGGTGGTTACAGCAAGCTTACAAGGGAGGACCAGGGGTTGGTGCTGGTGGGGCTGGCGGACGTGGTGACCCCCTGTCAGAAGGCTGAGACGAGGTGGTGGTGGAGGTTCATGTGTGGACGATCCAGGTCACAAACATGGAGGAGAAGCTTGGGCGGGATGAGGATGTGGGCGGCTGCAACGTCGGACTCTCTCTGACGACTCCTGACGCGGTCAACGCACAGGGAAGAAAGCATCGGTAGTTGGGGGGCGGTGCGCTAGTGGAGGCTGAGCAGCAACGGCAGGTGGGGGCGGTTGGCACGTGTGTCGTGCGTGGAGAGCGTGGCAAAACGTGGGCCCCAGGACCCAAGTGGGCAAGCAAAAGTCAGTAGTGGGACGCGAGGGAGGAAACCCTTAGCCAGGTGCGAGGGGGGGGGAGGTTTAGATAGGGGCGGGAATCATCGTGGAAGGTTGTAGTGGTGAGGTTTGATGCTTGATGGCAGCGCCGGTTAATGGCGTGTGTGTCTGGGGTGCGTCAGATAGGCGTGTGTCCTTGAGGGGCATTGTGCCCAGTGTTAGGATGTAAAGTGGAACTGGATATGTGCTGTTAACGATCGTGTCTGCAATTGTGGAGTATGAGTGTTTAGGTTTCTGTTTAGAGGGTGTTGCTGCCTGCGCCTGTGTGCGCCTAGGTACGCTGGTTGTGGTTGAGGAGGGTTTGATGCTGCTGTGGTATGGATCTGGACTATTTTGTTGTATAATATTATTGGGTGGGGTTGTTTGGGTGGAGGTTTGAGGTGCGTCCTTTATGTTCTATTGTCAAGTATTTGGGTATGTATTTTATACCTATGCATACACAATGCATTAAAATACTGGTAGTGTTAGTTGTGGAGGGACCTGCTGTTATGAGGCCTCTTGTATGTACATGGATAGACCCTTTGTAATTTCTTGAAGGTTATTTGTGAATTGGTGTGTATATACATGTCCTGTATCAATGTGTTTCGACGTTATATTCTTTTTCTTTACTGTATTAATTTGTATGTTTGTTTATAGTGGAACGTTTTGTATAGTTTACTAACGTATAATAACATAAAAAAAAGATAAAAAATAAAGAAAAAATAAAAAAAAGAAAAAATAACCAAATAAGAAGAAAAATGAGAAAGAAAACAAAAAAAAAAATAATAAAAAAAAGGATAAAAAAAAAATAAAGATAGAAAAAAACAAAAAAACCTATCTTAAAAAATAAAAAAATAAAAAGAAAAAGTCAATAATAAGAAAAAAAAGTAAGAAAAAAAGAATAAAAATAATAAGTTAAGCAATAAAAAAAAAAAAAATTAAAAAAAAAACAAAAAAATAAAAAAAAAAACAAAAGATCTTGCCTGGGTTTTTTTTGCTTTATTTGTTACAGATGTTTTTTTCACATTTTCTTATATATGTTCAAGTGAATGAGTTTTTGTTCTTGTGTCATGCCGGTGAAAATGGGACAGGTTTTTCAATTGGGGGGGTAGGGAGTTTTAAAGTAATCTCTGCAATGAAGGTCATGTGACACACCATGTCATATTTTTTAGATGTCTATTGTTGTCCATTCTCTGCTTAGGATGTGATGTATAGATTATCTCGGCAGTGTAAATTAATCTGTCTGCAGGAGGGATTAATGTGGATAAATTTATTTATTATTGTGGTAGGTTTATTTGTGTAGCGTGTTTTTTAGGGTGATTTATTATAAGACGCTAATTACCATCAATGACTGTTGGTGGTTATGAGTGTGATGCAGACACTGTTAATAGGAATGTGGGGGGGGGGTTGAAGTGTCTGCGGTTGCCTATAGTGTCTTAAACCACCACCGTGCACGTTATTAATTATTACCATAGGGTATATGAGGGAAGGGTGGATTGTGTTCTATTGGGGATGTGAGCCATCAGGTTCAGACATTCCTTGTCTTATAGTTGTCAGCGTTTAGCTGGCTGGATTGTGTTTATATATTTTGTCATTTAAGTTTTTTAATGCTTTTGCAAATGTATAGTATAAGAGATTTGTTCAATGTGTTTCTAAGGTGAAAGTGGCACCGTTTTCAGGGGGGGGGGAGTGTAAGCTTTACGGGGTAGGATTCCTATCGTTTTTTATATGACACATTTTCATGTGAGCACAGTACGTTCAAGCGCGTGTTTGATTTGAGTGCAAGCAGCCAGTTCTGTTTATTATGTGCTTCTTCAGTATTAGTGTAGTCACAGTTGATTATTGTTCACTGCCTGTTATCTTGTTAAATTTTGATTATATACCATATATTTTTGTACCTGAGTTTAAAATAAAAATAAAAAAAAAAAAAAAAAAAAAAAAAAACTAGTAGCGGCAATGAAACTATTGTTATACATTATTCCCTCCTCTACTCCTATCTTATTGAAAACTTTTCCCCTCACACATAGTAAGTAAAAGCTATCTTTTTCTTTAATATTTCTTTCACATTAAACCTGTATGACTAACATATTGTTTACGTGTCAGTCTATATCCGGATCACAGAGACCAAGTTCCTTGGAATCAAGAGACCTTCACTAAGTTATTTTTCATATAATGGAAAAAATAGCCCAGACTGGATTACACCATTAAGAGTTATGTAACCGTGAGTGTTATTGTTTGATCAGGGCAAGGTGAGTAGCTCCAGTTCCTCGCATCAAACTCCTCCACTACGTCAATCACCCCACCCTCCCCCTCTAAGAATTAGACCCCAATGAATTTAAATTAAGGACTATTAAAAATTATAAAATTGGTTGTCCAAACTGGTGATGGGACAGGAGCTGAGCTCAGCTCAGTGGTATGTACTGCAAACACGTCACACACAATACTTACGGTATTTTTTTTATATTTTATTTAAAAACTTTACAGCCTAATATTAATAAAAGATATAAAATGGGTACAGTAGGATCCTCCAGGTCCACACAACATACACTAACAATCCTACACAAACATACACTAAACAATCCTACACAACATACACTAACAATCCTACACAACATACACTAACAATCTACACAACATACTCTAACAATCCTACACAACATTACAATAACAATCCTACACAAACCATACACTACAATTACACAACATACCACTAACAAGTTTTAACAACACAGGTCATTGACATAAAAATGGTTCCCATATTCGCTCACATATTTTTCCGTATATCATACTTATATATAACAATATAAAATATATAACTATGTAAAACTATATAAAAAATATAAACTATATAAACTTTCAGATTGTTAGTTTACATACTATGACCGAATATAAAAAAAAAAAACAAAAAACGGACAAGGTTCACAAAGCTTCACAGTAGATAATCAGTGGAATGACCTAATCACAATCTCGTTAAAACTAGTACATGCCCTTCCCAAAATTAACCCCTTTACAATAAGAATTACACTATTAAACAACATACGTGATTCACTACAATCCCTCTTTAAGCAATGAAAAAAAAAAAATGAATATCCTAAGCCTCACATCTTATGGCTAAATAAATATTAATTAAATATTACTAAAAATTAATACAGCCTCTTCCACCGCCTCTGAGCTCATTATATAAAGTAAGAGGACTAAACCATACTCTCCCCATTACAAAAATTTTTAACCGAGGGGGGAGAGGGGGGGGGGGGGGGGCATTACAAATTTATGGAAGTCATTAGCGTTCCATCTTCAATCAACTGGATGAGCACTTTATATAATGCTAAAATTAGTCAGTACACTCACTAAAACCCCCAACACTAAAACACAGACAACATAATTTAAATAACTCTCATTGCGATACGATTTTCGCACATGATAAGTATGGCCCAATCAATAAGGTATAAACGCACACTCTACATAAGCAAAGCTCTTCTCGGTCTTAACCTATTAATCTTGACACCATTTCACACTTAATACATAAGAAGGTCATGGACGACCTGACACCTATCAAACACAGAATTCTCCATTCGTTACTACATAATTTATTACTTGATATCATCTTTGCTTTCTGTGCCCTCTTGCATGCTAATACACTTATGCCACACATCTACACCTTCTTACAACCACATACACCTCGCTTCACCCCTCCCCAGGCGGCGACACCGCTGTGTCCCCCTGATTCCTCTTTTGTATGTATTCCCACAAACCCCCCCCCCTTACTCCTCAGCCCAAGTCGTATGATTTCATGAGAACCCTAACGTTAACATTCTTTACCCTCGGAAAAATCATCCTCCCACTCTCCATACAGGTTCTCTTATTACGACAACATCGTACGATAGAAACCGCGTTTACGTAGTACCCGCCTCTGCCACCTCACATCCCCCCTCCCCTCATCACCACGATATATATTTATTATCCACTATTATATATACAATGCTCTTATAACACTCTCCATCGAACCCTCCCACATCTAGGCTTAGTTGCACGCAGAACCGACACCCCTCGGCCCTCACCCCCTGATACAACCTACTTCACCAATACCTAAAACCCTCCAGTCCCCACGCATGGAAACGCGGTCTATCCTCCCCCCAGAGATTCCACACCTTCCGCTCAATTACCCCTATGGTTCTTTGTTCCTCCCAGCACGTAGTATGCCATGCAGGGAAATCGATTCGTTACCTCCCTTACCTAGGCTTTAACTTAACTTGCTTAATACTATACCAAATACTCGTCATGCGTACATGTGGGAACAATCTCTCAACTGGGTACATACAAAAAATATTTTTTTTTTTTCCTTTCTGCATGACAGCATACACAAAACCCCTACTCGAATTATCCTGGGTTCTTCTAAACCAACGTCAAAGCCCGCAAAACACGTTTCACATTCCCTCAACTCCATCATCACCACACTTCTTTCCCAACATGTCAGGCACTTGTCCCTGCTGCCTCCCTCACACACGCGCCCTATAAAACCTCCCATGTTAAGAAACAAAATTTAGCAGCCAGTCTAAGATCCTTAAACCCCAAATCCCTCCATGGCACTCAGGTATCTTTACTACATCTCTCACCTCAGCAATCGCCTTGTAATACCCACTATAAAGGTATACACTCGTGTCAGTATTCCCTCTATCGCCGTCACTGGTAATTTGGGGACACGGCTACTATGTGCCAAACCTTACTATACAATAATACATTTATAACCAATCACTCGTTGCACGAGAGTCAGATGATGAGGTCGCAATGCACCCAAACGCCCCTGAATCCTTTCCATTCAATCTATTCGAGTTTTCTTCTCGAGCAGCGTCCAGGTGGTACCACAAATTTTTAAAGACTCCACTTGTTTCCTCACAACGTTACATCTCCCCCCTCCACCCAATCACACAATCACTATGATCATTGACTTCTCTCTTTTTACCTGGCATCCCTGTCTGATTTCCGAAACTGTTGCACAACTTCATCCAAAACACCCAAACGCATCCCTATTCGAACAGGACGTTGTATCGTCTAATTATCCTATTATTCACGGCCACACTTTCCGACCCCAACATACCTCCACTCGTGTCACATAACACAACGTTAACCATTCTATAGAAGATGTCCGATATGCACGCAAAACAACATTTGTGAATGACACCCCTGCCTAAGTCCTCTACCCATTTACAATCCCTCCCCCAAGCATTCCATACTCTGTTAACTAATCTTAGCTCATTGTTACACTGTGGGTACCCAATTAAACTATTTCTTCCCATAACCGGCCTCTAAGTATAGCTACCAATGCTCCCTTTCTTTTTACTCACTGTTCATAGGCCCCCTGCCAGTCTAGGCAAACAACGCCGCCCTCCCTTTTGACTCACATAACTTATCATTATTCCATGGGACCTCAATCATCGACCTTCCAGCATACATACTGCATTTTCGAAACCACTCTCCCTACAACATTTAAACCGATTACCCAAAGACTTTAGCGAACAACTTATAATCAGCACATTAAACAGAGATTTGGCACGGTACTCCTAGAGGGTGTGGGCCCCTTACTCTTCTGGACCCAACACTACAACTGCTGTTGCTTGCTTGTCCCCATCCACACCCTTCTACTTCATATGATTAAATAACCTACCCATGAATCCCCTTTTCACCTCCCAATGTCCCTGGAGGAAAATCAGCCTGGAGACCACTATTCCGGTGCTTTGACCTTCCTCATTTCCCCATATAAACCAACTCTATTTCCTCATCCGTTATTACCCCCCTAAAGCTTTCTATCACTATTCTAAATTACATTCACAATACTCCTCACCTTCTCTAATCCACATTCCCCACCTTCCACTTGTCCAATACCCTTCATTACACATTTATCCACATATGCACACATTCATTTCGTAGTTAGTATCTCCTGACCCTTTCTATAACCCCCCACATCTCATGTACCCTTAACCTCGGAATAGGCTGTAACTGCTGGGGGTCTTTGTTTTTGACGTCATTGCAACACACACGCCTGATATTTGTCTCACCGAAGACCTCCTCTACCTCTGCTGCACCTTACTGCTTGAAACCTCTCATAATGTAACTCATCAGTCTCCCCTTGACCTCGACAATTTCATCCATAGGTTAGTTGCCCCCCACAGCCCCCTTCCATAACAGCCCCCTTAACCTTGTTCCTCTAAATAATTTGAAAGGCCATATTTAAAATCATTTATGCATTTGCACAACCCCCACATTATATTTCCTATTCCTTTCTTGGCTACACCAATCCCACCATTTGTACAACATCTTCACTTCCTGTGCGTTCCTTGCTAAGCTCCTATCCATATGACATAGAAAATTCTCTAACCCCTCAATAACTCTGTATATAACCGCAAGTGCTCCCCCCAACATCCACCTAACACTGCTCTATGATCGACCATTGCTACTTCAACAGTTTTGAAAGATCTCACTACAACCCCATGAGAAAGATACACTCTATCTAACCTCGCTGGCATACCCTTTCCTTAACAATGTATGCTCTGTCTCCCACGCCCCCCCTCGAATGCATTTGCTAACCTAATATCCCTCAAGTAAATCTCGTAGGGCCACTGACACCATAACCTGCCCCTTTCGGTTACAATCAGCATCCTAATGACGCGTTCCAATCACCTCCCTTAATTTTGCCACTTTTTCTTGGGTTTTAAATGACGGAAAAAAAAACTCAAGTTCATCACACACAAACTCCTGCTTCACTTGTTCGTTATTCTCTGCAGGCGCAATGTACGCTAATAAAGGGCCACACGTTTTCCATCCACAAAAACCATCTTGCGCAACCCCTTCCCCTCCCCCCTCACTTCTCTGCCAAACAAACATACTCGCCTCCCTAATTAATATACCCACCCCTCCTTTCAAATGGGCAGATGGGCTGGGTTACACCTGAAACCCCTCCATCTCCAACCACCCTTCCACCTTAAAAATTGTCCTGAAAGAACACAACAGCCACTCTAAATTTATTCAGAACATTCAAAACCATTCTCTCTTTACACTATTACACAAACCATTACGTTTACTGTCATTACACCGGAGCTATTAATGTTTCCTCCCCTGCCTCCTCTCTTCATCTTCCGATGGGCACCTGACGGTGGGTCCACTTGTCTCCTGCACACTTTCCCTCTCTGCCCCTCCCATTCTTTCGGAGCTCCTGTCATGGCCACCACTACCTTCACCTTCTGCCCGTATTTGCTTCCCAGTTCTGCGCGCTGGCGTTAGGTCATCCATCTGAATCCGACCAGCAGCTCTCTTTCTTGTGTCAGGCGCATATTCATGGTTGGTCTGGGAATGCCTCACAATGTACATCAACCTCCACTGTACAACAGGTGCAATGATATCGTGTGTCACCTCAGTCCGCTGTCACTCCCGTCGTCATGATAGTTCTGTTGTTGATGCAACACTGCTTCAACTCGTCTTTCTACCACCTTTCCAGGAGGGAATAGCAGCCACTCTCAGGTGGTGGACAAGGACTTCTCACCTCGGCTATTTCTCCTCAATTTCCCCACTCCTCCTGTCTTTTTGCTCATCCCGATCCACTGGAAGTGTCTCTGGCGCCAGGTAACTGGTTCATAGCCTCACCTTCCCCCCAGCCTTATGCGCATCAGCCTCTATCCTCGCTCCATAGTCGACCACGCCCCTCCTGCACATCGTTGATCATCCTCCTGATTCCCCCGGGGTAGAAGCGGATGTCTCAGGCCCCTGGGCCAGAAGGCTCGTTGCTTTCCACACTCCTCGCTATGGATCATAATTCCCCACATAGTGAGCATGTACGTCTTTGCCACAGCGTTGACACCATGACCTGTGTCCTGAATTCATTTAGATCACGTAAGACGATATGGGTTGCGCAATGTATTTTTTAGGTTTAAATGTGCCCTCCGGACAGAACATGTGTAGGCAACGTCACCCATGACCCGTGAGGGGCAATGAACAGTTCGTTTCTCAAAAAACTTTTCGATATGTCTCATCAGCCTCAAGGGGACATTACGCAGTTTATCATGTATAATGTTGGATACATCGATCTTCCTCACACGACACAGCTGTGTTGCATAAGACTTACGTCCTGAAAAAACGGTTGACCAACGATCATAACCGTTGCTGATGAGCAGTTTCACAAATAATCTACGTGCTCCATTCAAATTCAACTCTGTACAACTCACAATCCTGGATGCCATACATGGTTCTGATGATTTTAGGTAGTAATACCGGGCGTTATTGCCCCACTGAGAAAAGTTCAACGCCGACCAGGTGATCCCTGCATCTATAACTGAACCGCCATGTTGAACTAATGGTAGTTCTCCTGGGCTGACGACAGAGGCACGACAAGCAAAACTCACACTACTACAGTCAGGGAACTGAAGTGCGTTTGCGCAGGAGGTCTACATGGCAAGAGCGATGCGACAATGATAACCTGAGCTGGAGACTTCAGTAGAAGAACGAGGATGTCTCTTCCAGTTTTTCCCATTTTGATTCATAAACTACTGGAGGTTCAAGGTTTCATTCCAGGATAATCCGGAATTACTTGTAAATGTGAATGCCTTCTCTTAATTGTTATTATTATTAGTATAATCAACCAAAAGAAGTGCTAAGGCCTTCTTTACGCTAAAAATGAATACTAGTTTGTGAGACATTATCGGACAAATTAACATAGATGCCTAACATAATACTTCCTCGCTCATAAGTCCCACATACAGGAAGGCCTCGCTATCTATATAGCATTTTGCTCATCGACCACCATGCCTAATCCCTTCTAGGGTAGGGTAGGTTGCCTGAGGCCCGAGCCTTTAGCTCATAAGACCTGTCATTTCCATTAGCTCCTTGGGGTGGGGATGGTAGACCAGGGAGTCGGCCTAGCTTGTGGCTTAAGCATGGGGACAGTTGGTCCCAAATATGAGGAGGTTTACTTGTACCTCCCTCCCATGGGGGAGACTTAGGTCTCAGACACTCCCTAAAGATCGGGAGCCAAGGCCCGGGCACCATTTGGAAGAGGGCGGCGGGAGAATTCCGGCGAATCTTTAATAATAATATAATAATCAAATAGCATTTTGCTAATGCAGTGCCTTTAACTTTGTCACTTTTGGCTTTTTGTCAGTATGTGCTTTAACATACATATTTTGACCCCCTTTTGCTCCTAATGTCTCTATTCCAACCCTATTCTCCCTTCACCTCTGATCCCTCTCCAACTAAGCTCCCCGTTTAAAGACCGGCATCCGGCATTTTTTTTGATTCCCCAAAAGCGCTGCATGACCCTTGTCAGTTTTAGCGACTTTATCTGATTATTATAATTTGGTAATGCATAGCAGTTTCATTTATACCATAATAATAATAATGTATTCAATTCTTCATCAATAAATATAGTCACCACTCACTAAGGTATGTATTGCGTAGTACAATGAGTCCCCCGTTATCCAGAGGGATAAGCTTCCAATACCTACCTTGGATACCTGAAAGCCGAGGATAGTAGCAACCCTATACGTATATATAAGATTTTCTGTTTACATACAACCTTGATAGTCTAATTTTTAAATTACACACAATAAATCAAGAATTACACTTTCTTACTGACGGGACGACTTTGAACTTCTCTTAGGCTTAGAAGTAATGCCAGTATCACTACTTTGTGATTTGGGACCATTAATAAGCAAAATTAAGGGATATTTTCAGGGACAGGGTAACATGTGGATAACTGAAACAGTGGAAACTGAATCTGCAGATTATGGAGGTTCGATTGTATTGTACCCCTCAAGGGATGTTCTTTGATGTGGTGCAGGGCTCTTGTTCTAGGGAATTGGGACTTGTTCAGGGCTCTTGATCTAGGGAATTGGATCTGTGCTCTTAATTCCTTGAAATGCCTTCGTCCCCCCTGTCCACAGGGCGCTGTATAATTCCTACAGGTTTTAGCGATTCCCTATGATTTAATAAATACACCACTTAACCTGGCTTTATAAGTGGGGTTTTCATTTGCAGCAGTAGTCCAGAACCTAAACCTGCTGTATTAGCAGGTCAGTCCTGTATAATATTAACAGGACTATTGGCTTTTAATGAAAAATAACCTACGATAGCAGTCAAATTTGCAATTTTACGCGAACCCTCACCCACAGCACTCAGTGCCTCGTACAGTTTTAGTGCAATTACAATGTTATTTGGCTCCAACACATTCTTAAAACTTAAAAAAATTGTATAACCATAATTTATATAGATATAGGTTCAATAATTATTCTATGTTATGAATATAATTATATTGAAAATGTGAGGGAAAAGTTCAATAAATAGGAGTAGCGATATGGTAACATTAGTTTCATTGCCGGCTACTAGTTAAGGTAGGGTAAGTCAAGCTCCCGCTTTTTCCCGCCTTTTTTTCCCCCTCCCCGAAAGTGATAGTTTCATTGCCGGCTACTAGTTAAGGTAGGGTAAGTCAAGCTCCCTCTTTTTCCCGCCTTTTTTTCCCCCTCCCTGAAAGTGATAGTTTGACTGCCGGCTGCTTGTTAAGGTAGGGTCAGTCTAGCTCCCGCTATCCCTTCCCGTCCCTCTTCCCCCCCCGAAAGGTGACGTGTGGGGCTCTGGTCAAACAGTAAATCACTAGACTCACAGCTCCCAACACTACTGTAAGTACATACCAGCCTTGTATTCTAGTGGATTTATTGGTTGAAAGCTTCACTTTTGATCAATAATAAACTTAGTCTTTTCAGCCTTGCTCTAAGTTGACTGTTGTAATAATCACCACGTCTTTTAGGTATTGTACTTATCATGGAGAGTGATTTCTTAAGCAGGGGGTAACCTATCTATCTTTTCAGCTTGGATGACAGAGAGGGTCACCTGTCAATCAACGAGAGAATGCATGGAGATGGATTAACGTCCTGAGACTTTCCCTTTTTGGATTTAATTACCTGTGCACCTGTATGAAATTGCAGGACATAACCCCTCATCATTGCAGCGGTAAAGAACCTGCTTTCCTGTCATCGGGATAGAATACTCAAGGCTATACCGTGAAGAACTAGCCAGTGGGTTGTAACCAACACCTGCGACCCCCTCCATCATCGGCAACGGCTACGATTTCAACAAGCAGTGTCACCAACACCAGACACCCACGTTTTATGTACATTTATATTAGCGTTGAACTCAGTTATCATTTATATTTTTCATTTTTCATTTTCTTTAATGTAGGATTAATATTTCACATTTAAGTGTTTTATGTTTTCTAAATAATAAAGTGTTTATGTTTGTCAGTTTTTATTCTTTTTCTATAGATTAATTTTCCTGAGGAGGAGCCAGCCTGAGTAATACTGACTGAAGTTGTTACAGGGCTGAGTAAGCCTTCACAAAAATTTCATTATTATTCTGATAAAATAAATGAAAAAATATGTCAAGATCCCTCAGTTAATAATAATGAAATGAGGAACCCACATTATTCATACACTACCCACACTCTCGACACAATACCCACATACTACCCACATTCTCCATATACTACCCACACACCATGCACTACCCACACACCATACATTACCCACACATCCATACACACCCTCATACTACCCAAACTCCCCCATATACTACCCACACCCTTACACTACCCCAATCCATTTCTAACCCCCACATCCATACACTTTCCCCCCAATTTTCCATTACTTTTCTACACCCCCCATACATGCCCACATACTACCCCACTTTTTCATACACTACCCGCCCCTCTCCATACAATACCCACACTAAACACTACCCACACTCCAAAAAACTAAACCCTATCCCCAAACCCCTACCCACCCCTTCCTAAAACTAAACCCCACACTTTCCCAAAACTACCCCCATACATGCACTCTCCAAACAAAACCCCACTCCACCAACCCCCACACTCTCCCTCACTACCCCCACTCCTACACTATCCCCAACAACCCCCCTACACTACCCACACCTTTCCCTACACTACCCACTCCTTTATACATAACCCACACACCCCCTCCATACTCTACCTGCACTCTCCTACATAACCCGCCTTTTCCATAAAATACCCACACACTCTCCAAAAAAATACCCCACTCTCCCTACCTACCCCCACTCTCCTTTCACTACCAAAACCCCTATGCTACCCCCAATTTTCCATCCCCTACCCACACCTCTCTATACACACCCAACCCCCATACACTTTCCCATACCTCTCCATACACAACCTCCTCCTAACACCCACGCATTATTCCCCACCCCACCTCCTACATTAACCCACGCACTCTCCATTCCCCTACCGACCCTCTCCCCTTTCATACCCCCAAACCCCCATTTCACTTTCCCCCCAAAAATTTTCCAACCCCTACCCACACTTCCATCACTTCCAAAAACCCCCCCTAAACTAACCCCCAAAAACTCCTTTTACTTCAACACAATCCAAAACCCGCCCCCCTATACCCACACTCTTTAAAACCTACCCCTCTCTCCATACAATACCCACACTTAAAACTGCCCACACCCAAATTTCATACCCCTACTCCCCCATCCCCTACTCACACTCCCATACACAAACCCCCAACCCCTCTCCTACACTAACCCCCCCACATACACTCTCCATAAAAACTAAACCCCCACTCCCCCACCCCCCACACTCTTCAAAACACTCCTCACTACCCACACACTTCATTACAATACCACACTCCTACACTAGCCACACACTCTCCCTACATACCCACACTTCTCCTACACTACCCCCACCCTCCATACACTACCCACACATCTCCATACTCTACCTGCACTCTCCATACACTACCTGCGCTCTCCATACACTACCCCCCACACTCTCCATACACTACCCACACTCTCCATACACTACCCACACTCTCTATACACTACCAACACCATATGCTACCCACATTCTCCATCACTACCCACACACTCTCCATACACTACAACACCTCCATACACTACCCACACACTCTCTATACACTACCCACACTCCTACACTACCCACACTCTATACCCTACCCACACTCCTACATTACCACGCACTCTCCATACACTACCCCCACTCTCCATACACTACCCCACCCTCCATACACTACCCCAAAATTTTCCATCCACTACCCACACTCTCCATACACTACCCACACACTCCATACAACCCACACTAATACTCTTCAGCACTACCAACACTTTTTAACTACCCTCACTCCTACACTACCCACACACTCCATACACTACCCACACTCCTACCTACCCACACACTCCATACACTACCCTCACATCCCCTACACTACCCACCACACTCTCCCTACTCTACCTGTACTCTCATAACTACCTGCACTCTCCATACACTACCCACACTTTTCGATACAAATACCCACGCTCTCCCTACACTACCCGCACTCTCCATGCATTTCCCACACCATATGCTACCACACTCTCCATACACTAACCACACACTCTCCTTACACTACCCACACCCTCCATACACTACCCACACACTCTCCATACACTACCCACACTCGTACACTACCCAAAAACTCTATACACTACCCCCCTTCGACACTACCCATACACTTCCACACATACCCACACTCTCCATACACTACCCCCACCCTCCATACACTACCCACACACTCTCCATACGCTACTCCCCCACTCTCCATACTCTACCCGCTCTCTCCATACACTACCTGCACTCTCCATCACTACCCACACCTCACACAGATCTAAATGGATTGTGAAACGTGCAATTACCTTTTAAATTTTATACCTGCATGAACTGTTCACTGTGCACAAGAGCATTTCACCCTCCGTGGAAGATGTGTTCATTTAATTA